>CAUYRT010032385.1:0-11172 GCA_963574885.1 Lepilemur ruficaudatus | reverse complement strand
ACCAGCAGCAGCCGTCTCTGGGCTGGTGTTAGCAGGTCTCTCCAAGTGCCCAGGAGCCCATTAGTAGTCCGAGATGCAAGGGAGGGGGAAGTTAGCCGCTCCACCTACCCTTGTCGCGGGTCTCCAAGCTTCTCATGGGCTAGTTCCTTCTAGTTCTCCTCTGCAACCTCCTCCCGTGGAGTCTCTCGTAGTCTCAGGTATCCCTCCTTCTGACCCTCGTCCGATGTATGCCTGTCTGCTTCAATTAGTACCAATTTAACGTGAGTACATGTGGTGCTTTTTTCCCCACTCTTATGATACTTCACTTAGAAGTATGGGCTGCAGCTCCATTCAGGATAGTACAGGGGGTATTAGTTCATCATTTTCTTTTTATGATTGAGTAGTACTCTACGATATGCATTACCACATTTTATTAATCCACTCATATATCTATGGACACTTGGGTTGTTTTCACATCTTTGCAATTGTGAATTTTGCTGCTATGAACATCCGAGTGCAGATGTCGTTTTTATAGAATGTCTTTTGTTCCTTTGGATAAATACCCAGGAGTGGGATTGCTGGATCAAATGGTAGTTCTGCTTTGAATAGCACTTTTAATTTCCTTTAAGAACTTTTCCTTTGCATTCACAACTTGGCTGTTTGATGCAAGAGGCTTAGCTTTTAGCCTATTTTGGCTTTTGATATGCCTTCCTCACTAAGCTTACTCATTTCACTAGCTTTTGGTTTGAAGTGAGAGACCTGAGACTCTTCCTTTCACTTGAACACTTGGTTTCTTTTAGTGGAGAACAGTACTTAGAAAGCAACATCTGGGCACTAGATGTACTCATTGCTGCTTGTGTGTCATATTCATTGCCGCTGGGGAGTCATTGCCTCCTCTCAGTGGACAGATAAAATATACCTAATAAGGTATATTTTAGAAAACTGAGTTCATACTAATACCTCCAATTAAAATCTATCACCATAGGTTTCTTCAGGATCCTCTTCACTTTCTCAGTTTCCATATTGGTATCTTTTTCTCCCATAGTGAGAACTCTGGTTCCCCCTCACCCCCACACAAAAAAAGAAAAAGAAAAGAAAAGAAAAAAGAAAAAAAAAATCAGTGCATTTACTCATTTGTTCTAATCATACAGTATATATACACATAATGTGTGTGTGTGTGTGTGTGTGTCTTATAGTACATAGTTTTTGAATTTACTTCTACAATGACATTACCAGTAACAAAGATTATATCTAGGTTTTCTGGTCAGAACCAAATGATGACATTTGTTAAAAAAATGTAGATTTCTGGGCTTACCTCTAGCCTTCTGAAACAGAATACTTAGGAATAGGTTCTTGCAGTCCTCATTTTAAAAAATTAACACTCCAGGTAATGCAGAAGAACTTTGATGTTTGAGATGCAGTGATGTAGTGATTAGGAGCATGAGCTCTAGGTACGAAAGGTTGATATCCTTGTTCTGTTACTTAATCTTTTCTGTTTCTTCATCTGTGCAGTGGTGATGATAATAATCTCTTCAGGTTCTTCATCTGGTACTTAGAAAAGTGCCTGGCATATAATAAATGCACAGTAAATGGTACTTATCTTTTTTTTTAAGTATAAGGTATTGAACTAGATTGTCACATATTTCCCATCTGGTAAAAATTAAATTAATTTATAGAAATAGTTTATGTAATGTTGTATAGTTGTTCTGAAGTGAATGAATTTATGAAAATAAAAATATTGTTCAAGCTACACTGTAAAGATAAGTGCACATTATCAGTTGAGATGTACAAATATATGTTTAGATATTAAAAAATTAAATATGTATTTCTTTACTTCTTCCACTCACTGGGAGTCCGATAGTTTTGGGCAGATCATGTAGCAACCCAAATTGTAAATGTTACCCAAAGTTGATGAAAGAAAAAAAATAAGTTTAACAAAATACCTTTATTTTGCAACATGTATAGATTGTTAGATCATGAACTTCTAGAAGGGAGACGGACTGCATTTTTAGTCACTTTTATAATCCTTGCCCCCAGCACAGTATTTTGAATGTGATGTGATTCGACACGTGTTTGTGGGATGAATGGATTGTTCGCTCTCTTTTTCATTGCAATAAAATAGACATAAAATTTACCATTTTAACTATTTTAAGTGTGCATTTCAATGGCTTTAAGCACATTCACATTAGAGCAGGGGTCTAGTGACAGCATTATACAAAGGGAGGGGACCAGAACAATCTCTGCTTTTTATTGTGGAATGTCATTTGAATCAGAAATCTTCTTCTGTAGAACTTGTTATTGAATTCCTGACTTTCCTAATTACTTACCTAGGAAAACCCATATTGAACAATAAAGTTATAATGCTCATCATCAGAGATTAGACCTCTGATGCCTAGTAGGACCACTGCAGAAAAAAAAAAAGTTAACGAGACTGTTGCTAGGAGACGGGAGAGCCAAAAGCTTATGGTCTTGTAGGGGTTCCACTGGAAATCAAGACAATTTAAGTGTGTTTTGGATCAGAGGTTTAGCTATTAAAATCCGTCCTTTGATGAACGTGCACATTTTAGCATAGAATGTTTAGTATGATTTCATGGTTTTGGAGAGTTTTTGAGGAGAATCTCAAGACATTTTGTTTCTTTCCACAGGGCTAATCCCTTCTTCAGGGCACAGCTCGTTTTCAAGAGGCTGTTGCGCTGCTGCTTTGCCCCCACCCGTTCAGTGTGACAGCCTCAGAGCTGGTGGAGAGACAGAGAGCATACCACTGGTAAGTAGCAGAGAAATATTTTGTAAAATAGATATCCAGGCTAGGTTTTTTTAAAAAACCAAGTGACATAGTTTGATGGGATAGAATAATACAGAACTGTGTTGGAATTTCTGAATCTAGTCGGTGGCATTGGTAAAATGGATTAAATTCCAAATGTTTCAGGTCACTTTTCTAGTTTAGAGCTTGCTTCTTAAATGCTGAACGAGTTGCTAGAAAGCAATATAGAAACTTCCTCTTGTGATTCGGGTGAGATACTTCCCAAAATAAGATTTAATGAAGATGTTAATAAAATGGGAATTGCCTTCAGAATTGTATCTCAGCTTTATGATGTTTAGATTAGATGTGATGCAATGGGTTAAGACTCAAGACGTTCTCAGACCTGCTTTCTTTTCTCACTGTGGAAAGATCATAAGAAAAATATTAGGTTGCAACGGAGAAAAGGATATTATGTCTAATTTTTTATTTTTTAAAATTTATTCATTTTAATTGAAAAACAATAATTGTAGATATTCATGCAGTAAATAGTGATGTTTTGATACATATAATGTATAGTGACGAAATCTGTACTGGAGAGCATGGGGAAGAGGGCAGCCTGTAATAATATTCACACTGATTGCTTCTTGTGAGATAGGAATGTGTGTTGAATGTGAAAGATTAAAATTTGGCTTAATGATGAAAAATCATGAAAAAGAACTAATGAATATTGCTCTTGTGTCTTCAGTGGAAAATATTCATTTGTAGTTTTGGCCATGAATTTGTAAAGACAGAATATTCTCGGTACTTCTTTTTTTGAAAAAGAGTGTAAGAAAGCAGAGATTCTTATCAACAAAGCTTTTATGTTTGTTTCTGAAATGTATATGCTTTTGCAGTTCTGTTTCTGTAAGAGAAAAGAAGGAAAATGTGAAGTTTTCTTTTTTAATTTCTCTGAAATTTAGGTTGTTTTGACACTTGAACAGCAAGAAAGTAGAAAAAAATACACAGCAGATAGGTTGATTTTTGAGTTAGATGACAAAGCAGAAATCAAGGATGAAAAACAAGAATGTAAAAGCTTATAGGAAAGTCCACAAGATGGGCTATTTACCCAAGTTGAACATGTCTGCTGGTAGCATATTTTGCAGAGGGAGAAAACATGTTGAAGTCAAAGGGAGGGGGTGTTAAACAGAGCACTGCGGCAAAGATAGTGACTGACGCATCCAGGGACATGTGACGGTTCTCTGGTGTAGTGAAGAAAATTTTCCAGGACTCCATCTTGTATAAGAAATTCTATACATACTATCATGAAAATAATGCTGTAATCTTTCTGTAGTACATAATGAGTTCATTTTGCAATTCTCCTTTGGTCTACATTGGAATTTAGCCTTTGCTTTTTAATTGTCTTTGTTCCTAGACTTTCTTCTTTGTGCTCCCAGTGCTTTTAAACACTTATTAAAATATTTTATTAAAAATAATGGTTTTCCCTTCTATTATAAAAATATTATATTCATTGTAGAAACTTTGGAAAAATCTAAAGATGACTATAAAATTACTCATTATGCCATAACCTAGAGATAATTGCTATTAGCATAATTACTGTCAGTGTCTTTTCTCTGAATATATGCAAATAAATCCATAAAAGAATATATTTTTTACACAAAATGAAGATCATATGTACATACAGGTTTTAACCTGCATTATTCATTAAACATATATTTGGAGCAATTCTCCTTATTTAAAAATATTCCACAAGAATGTGATGTTTGTGGATGCATAATTTTCTAACTAAATGTCCAATTATTGAATGTCTGTATATGCAATTTTTGCTATTATAAATAATTTAAGGAACATCTTTCCATATAAATTTCTGTGTGCTTTTCTGGTTTTCTTCCCCCCTAGGATAAATTCAGAGACGTGGAATTCTTGGACCAAATGGTATGAACCAGTTTAAGGTTTTTTCATCCCAAAACATATCACTTGATTTATATATCATATGTGGCAAAAACATTATTTTCCTGTTGTTGTTTGCCTATTGATTTTTATCATTTGTGGTGGTGATATTTTGACATTTTGCAGCTTTACATTTTTAGATATTCACATCTGTAATTTTTAACTTTGTGATTTGTTTCTTTCCTTTGTTGAACATATTCACCTGTATTTTTTTCCTAATCATTTAATTGCTTCATTTTTTACGATTAACTCTTTAATCTATCTAAAATTCACTTTGGTATATGATATAAGGTAAGATCTAATTTTGTTTTGTTTTTTTTCCAAATAGGTCACCAATTGTTTACGCATCATTTATTGAGTAATCCAACGTTCTTCCACTGATCTGAAATGGCAACAACTGTTCTCCCATTAGATAGGGTGTAGCTTCCCATGGGTCGGCCATTTTCTCTTTACTCAAGATGGTTACATTCTATAATAGTACCCTTACCTTCTTGCAGCTTCTGACAGCATACTAAAGAATCACATTTGTGCTTACGCTTTTCAAAAATTCTAGGCATATGCAATTTAGGGCAGTGGTTTTGAAACAGAATTCTTTTCATTTTAAATATTTAAAAATTGCCTCTTTGTCTCATGTTTTTTACAAATCAAAATTGAGGAATCCAAATATACAAAACCACCAGGTGTGGTTCCAGGTGTGCTGTTCCTCTTGGACACACCTGACATACATCTAAATTGTGGGCTTAAGAAAACACCCCCTGGGAATAGTGCTAGTCCTAAGGTTGCTCCCTCAACCTCTTTTTCTACTCCTCAGGTATCCAGAGAGTTAAATCTGTGTGGACTCAGTTGGTGGTACTTTCTAGGTTTAAGAGGGAATGTAAGAAATGTATAAGGAGTAGAAATAATGTCTGCCAGCCTGTTGCTGGCAGTAGGCTGTTGTAGGGTCTTAAAAGAGTTAGGGTGAGTCCCAATCCATGCTACCATTGTCACCATCTCTTCTAGATAGGGACACACTCCAGTGGTCCACCTCTTTTCACTGCAGGTGGAAGGCTCAAGACATAAAGCACTGCTTTTTAATAGGAGATGGGCTAAATATTGCCCACAGAAAGATCTGACAGTTAAAATCACCTGCTACCCACTACTGACAGTCCCTGGGCCCCAACAAAGCCTTCTTTGTCTGTTGACTTCTGAACCTGGCCGCTAGCTTTACTGATTCTGCGGATAAAAAGGTGAGGTGGGTATGTGTGGGAGACTGCCTTGCCTGCCATGATTGCAAGGGGCTCCTTTGGCTGACAGCCCCAGCCCCAGTCGTTTCCTTACTTGCTGCATTAGGCAGTGATTTGTTTATGACAGGAGGCTGGTTTCCCTGGCAACGGCGGCTCCCCCAGCATGCGCATTCTCTCCTCTGCAGCAACAGAATGCGGCTGTCGGGCCAGGAAGGGTCGTGGAGCCCAGCAGTGGCTGACGGAGTTATTTGGCAGAGATGACGTCAGTTTTTCTGTGCTAAACTGCCATCATTATTGTATAGAGAACATTGCATTTTAAAAAAAATTCCTTGGAGGGCTTTGAGCCACTCCCTTTTCCTTCCTCCCCAATTAACTGCTCTTAATATGTTTATCAGTGACCATGGAGTCTTTCCAATTTTCGAGGCCACTGATGACCTTTGGGCCACGAGGGGATTCATAATAGTGTGGGTACAGGAAACAGACTGCCTGGTTTCAAATCAGTACCACTTGCTAGGTGCATGACCATGGGACAATTACTTAATGGCTCTGTGCCTCAGTTTCCTCAAATGTAAAATGGGGATAGGAATAGCACCTTTAGAACAATGTCTGGTACATAGTAACCATTATATAAGTGTTGTCTATTATTATTTGTAGATATTAAGGGAGACTTGCCTGGAAACAGACTTGTGTCTGCAGTGTACAAATTCACCCTCTCATGCTCACACTGGCCAAATAATACAAACACATTTAGCCCTATTGCACAAAGACTCATCCTACAATACACAGAAACACCCTAAGTCACACTGACAAGCACCACAGCAAAAATACTTGGCCCAGAGTGCATACAGACACTCTGCATACCACTAGATTCTTCCAGAGGCATATATGTTCTCCCCAACACAGACACTCACCTAAGGGACACTGACCCACCACACGTAATACAGACTCACCCCACCCCACCATAAAGACTGTACGCATGACACAGACCATCCCAACATTACACACTGTCTCCACATGACACAGACGATCCCCATGATACACACTGCATATAGACCCACCCTACAGAACACAGATTCTCCTATAACCATACATATTCTCAGGGCCAAAAGACTCACCCCACATCATAGACTCTCTCCTGACAGCACGCAGACTTTTTGCATGCCCTGCTGACTAAACCCATAGCTGCGACTCTCCCCACAGAACACAGACATCCCTCATGTCACGTTGACCCTCACAAGAGCAGACAGCCTCGCCCTGTGGCACAAAGACTCTCTCCACATCACACACTCTCACCACAGAACATAAGATTCTGCCTACGGCCCACAGACTTGCCCTAGAGTACATGGATTTTTGTCACAGAACACAGACTTTCTTTCTAGAACAGACTCATGACACAGCCTGAAGACCCACACCATGACACAAAGACTCTCCCACAACAGACAGACTCACCCAGTGGTACACAGACAAGCACCCCAGGCCATAGACCATGCTGTCAGGACGCAGACTCACCCCACACTACCAGACACTCCCCAGATCATGCAGGCTTACCCCACAAAACACAAACTAAACCCATAGTACAGTTCTCCCCACAGCACTCAGACAAGCTTACTCCCACAACACAGAGATGCAACAGCACATCTTACGGCACATATATCATGCCCTGATGCTCAGGATTGTGCCACAACACACAAACTTGTGCTACAATGCATCAATTCATTTTACAACAAACCCACTTACCACACAATACAAATACTTGCCCCACAGTGCATTCATTTGCCTGGAAACATCTAGATCTCCCCCTAAACACACAGTTACCACACAATGAATATTGTGGTCCTGTATCACCAAAATACGCCCCAAATTCCTCAGATACACTCTGTGATAGACATACCTCATAATACACGGTTTGACACCACTGCATGAAAACTGGCCCTACAGCAGACAGACTAGTTCCACAACAGACACATTCATGCTGCAGAAGACACTTAATCTTTCTCTTAAGTATTCAAAGCTGCCCCTCAGGGCGCAGCCAGAGATATGATCTACAATATCCTCACTCATTCCACAACATTGATGCAACTTACGACATACAAACCTATTCCACAGCAAAATACTCCACCCCCATAGTGCTCAGAATTGTGTCACAACACATACTTGCCATATAGATCCATTTCACAGAAACTGCATTTCTTACAGTGGCTATACAATGCAAACACATATCCCCAAACACATGAAACAATTTGCTATACCACTCTCAGGTTTACTTCAAGGCACATAGACTGGTTTCACTGCTCAAGCTGCTGCCTGCAAAGCAAGATATGCCCAACCATGCACAGAAATCCACCAAAATGCACAGATTTACCCATCAATATACATACTTGCCTCACAACTCACAAATACCACTGAGCACCATGACTCACCCTAAATATACGAACAAGCCCTTCAGGAAACAAACTTACCCCATAACATACTCAGTTACACCCACAACACTTAGACGTGCCCTACAATTCACAGGCATGCCTGTAAACACATGGATTCCTTCCACAATGCACAGAATTGCATCACAACACAGACTGACTATACAGTACAAAAATCTATAATACACATAAACATTTCCCAGTGTGTCACACACAACACAAATATTACCCTTACATAGCAAAGATTTCCATCTTTCTGTTATAGTGGACAGACATGATTTACCATACTATTGAGCTACAACTCTGGCCCACAACTGAGATTACAGCTTGTGTAATGGTTACGAGCAAGGCCTCTGGACACAGACTACCTAGGTTTGAATCAAGGTCTCCCATCCCTTGCTAAGTGTATCATCTTGGGTAAGTATATTTCTTTGTTCTTTAGTTTGCTCATCTGTAAAAGAAAGATAACAATAGTATCTACTTCAAAGGGTTATTGTGAGTAATAAATGAATTAAGATATGTTAAGTACTTTGTACAGTGCCTGCACATAGGAACTATTAGAATTGTTAATTTGTATTACGATCACCCTCTTTCCAGCACCACCATTACTACTATAGCAAAAAGAGCCTACCCTAGAAAACTAGAATCATTTGAACACAAAGATTCACCACATAATGCAAAGACTAGTTCCAGAACATCTAGAAATGCTCAATACAAAAGACACCTCGCCATAGCATCCACATATCTTACAGAACACAGTTAGAATCTTAAACCAGACACCACTCACAACACACAGAAGTGCATTACAATTAAGAAATTTGCTCTGCAATGCACAGGCTTGCTTCATAATATACAGACCCGCTCCACAACACCCATACTGGATGTTACTGATGTTGGCAAGACCCAGCATCACCCCACAAGGCACAGAACCATGACAGAACACACACCCCCCCCAAACGCATAGATATGCCCTACATCACACCAACATACCCTAATGCATCCTGTTGTATGCATATTTTGGTCTTATAACAGGTGGCTACCCTTACTGTTCACAAACATGCTCCTAAATTCATGGTTCTAAATTGACATCATCACATAGTGGGGAACCTCCTTCTCACAACACATTTACTTACTCTTATCTCATGTTTTACCTATAAAGAACTACATGCCCCACATCTCCTAACTTGCCCAGAAACATGACTTGCCTCAGAAAACTATCACACAGGCCCCACACCACACAAATTTGCTCTATAATACCTAGATAAGTGCTAACATGCAGAGATATCTCCCTAAGCACAAATCCCTTCTAAAATGCACAGTGTCACATCAGAACACACACAAACTCATCCCACAACATTCAGAGGTGCACTAAAACACCCAGACTCACACAAGGCAAAGCTAGGCTCACAATGCAAAAACCCACTGCACAGTGCCCACACTGGCACAAGGCAAAGACTAGCCTCAGCTCACCCAGGCTCAACCCATATAATACAAAACTTGGTCAATGTTACCTAGACTCTCTCTCTGGTTAAAAGCTTGTACTCACAATGGAGACTGCCTGGCTTCTAATCTTGCATGCATCACTTACTAATTGCGTGACTGTAGAAAGGTTTCTTGACCTCTCCGTGTCTTGATTTTCTAAGCTATTAATTACAAATGATAATGGTACCTACTTTGTATGGCTGCTAAGAGGAATAAATGAATTAATGCCTGTGAAGTGTTTACAACAGTGCTTGGTAAAGAATGAATGTTATTGATGTTAGCTGATCATGTTGTTGTTGTTATTGTTGTTGTTACTACACATGGAACTGGACCATAATTGTAAGAGTCAATCTAAAACAACTAGAATCAACCCACAACATGGAGAGTATCTTCCATACAGCACAGAATCAAAACTCATACTCTCACCACTCTTTCCGTGCAGTGTTCACGTTGACTGCATCTAGCCCACAACACCTAGAAGCATCTATCATACAGAGTCTTTGAATAACACCTAGACTCATCACACAACACCTAGACACACTACAGTGCACAAACATACCAATGAAACAGAAACTCATTCTTGCAAAGAATCATCCCAGTTCAACCAGACACACCCTTTCATACACATACATGCTCCACAATACACACTCACCCCAGAACACCACATCAGCTCCACAACACAAAGAACTCACTTTAAAATCTCTAGAAACATTCCACAACATATATACTTCTCCAATGCACAGAATTGTAACATACCACATAAACTTGGCTACAATGAACTGACTAGCCTCACAACATAAGAAACCAGAGCATGCCCCACAATACACAGATTCTCCCTACAATATACATACTGGTCCAGCAAAACACTGTCCTGCCTATATAACATCAAAACTTGCCTCATGGAAGACAAAAATGTTGGACAACACATGTTGAAATATCTCACAATGTCTGTATGTGCCCCATAATACAGAGACTTGCTCCACCACACCCAGACACACCCCATATCACCCAAATTTGACTTACAACCACCAGACTTGCCCCATAACACATGGCAAAACCCCATAATTCAGTGGTCCCCAGACTTTTTGGCACCAGGGACCAGTTTCATGGAAGACAATTTTTCCATGGATCAGGGGGTGGGGGGGAATGATTTCAAGATGATTCAAGTGCATTACATTTATTGTGCAGTCAAACCTCTCTGCTAATGATAATGTGTATTTGCAGCTGCTCCCCAGTGCGAGCATCACTGCCTCAGCTCCACCTCAGATCACCAGGGCATTAGATTCTCATAAGAAGCCACAACCTGGATCCCTCACATGTGCAGGTTCCAGTAGGGTTCATGTTCCTGTGAGAGTCTAATGCCACTGCTGATGTGACAGGAGGC
>CAUYRT010032384.1:0-17238 GCA_963574885.1 Lepilemur ruficaudatus | reverse complement strand
AATCATGAAAGAAAAGAGTAACTGTTTTAGACAGGATCCTCTGAGAGCAGACACCAAGATAGGATTAACCACACAAACATTTTATTAAACAGAACTACTATTAGAGAAAATCTGGAGGAAGCCTGAGAAGGCTGCACAAGCGGTTAGACCACAGTGCAAATATGAACCGGAGAGAAGGAGAGGGAAGAAAGGTTATGCAGAAGCATCCTTGACTGCAGTCTAGGGAACGTTTGGCAAGGTTGTCGGTTGTCCTCAAGCCAGAGTCAGAAGTCAGAGGAGTCCTGTTTCCTAGGTCCCCCAGCAACGGACCTGCCTTAGTGTCCTGCTGCCATCAGATGGTTATTTAATGCCTCTTCCATGGTGGATGCTTTTTGATGGACATTAATGTGTGATATGAAAATCTTCACCCTTGGTGCTCACTTGCTTATATCAACTCACATGTCTCTGCTTCAAACTTGCCTCTAATCTTTTGATCCTTTCTTTCACTATTACCTTTATCAGACAGCCAGGCCACTGCCCACTGCCCAGGAATCTCTACCTACATTCTCACTTTGGGCCACTTCCCTTCCACAAGCCCACTCTTTAGTCAATTCCCCAGTTCCCAAGTACATAAATGGAATAGGATTGGGCCTTAGCCATCACTGTACCTGTCCCCTGGCAATCCTCAGTCTAACAGTGAGCTATGATGGTGCTTTAGATCTCCCAGATCAAGGTAAACTTAGACCCTGTCCAATAATCCTCAAAACTTTTGGTTGTTCACTTTTTATTCATTGTATAGTGATTCAATAAATAGGTGCCTTTATGAAAAGGTTGAAGAATTGTCATGCTATAAGCTTGTTGTGGTGTTGCAGGGTCCTTCCTCCTGGAACCCAGGTACCTCTTTAGTCTTGGATCATATCTGGCAACTGAATGAGGGATTGTGATTTTCTATTTGTGCAATAACCTTCACTCCCTCCCTTTCCCCATTTCTCCTCCTCCTCCTCCTTTTCTTCCTCCTCCTTTTTCTTCTCCTTCTCCTTCTTTGTTATATGTGTTAAGAACCTCATTAGTGCCTGTCTATTTTGTTATGAGCTCCATAGTACCTTGCAGGTTAACTTTCTTGGGTTCTGGGAGTAAAGCCCTACCACCTGGCCGCAGTTATTTCAGGTGGCCCACGGTACTTAACATGAACCCAACTTTGTGACCTACCATCCTAGATCCCCAAGCTATCATCAGCCTGCAGAGGATAACTACCACTAAACCTCTTAGTTGTGCTGCTGCCCTCTCACGTACACGTCACTGACGGTTTTGGTAGTGGCTTTGTCCTCTGGGTCCTCTTGGGGAACATCATCATCCAATGGGTCTTCTGGCCTTACTTAATACTTCCATTTCAGCATGCCCACTTCCCTCAGCCTCTTTATCCCTTCTTCTACCTTCTGCCACGGCAAGTAGAACATTTCTACTCTACTGCAAGTTGGTCATCATTTTTTTTTCCAGGCTTCTAAGAGCCACTCAGCAGCAATGTCTTCACATCCCCTTGGGTCATGTGACCTAAAAAAGTACCCTGAAGTTGATGGAATTCCTGCTTATCCAGTCTTATATTCTAGCCTCTTAACCAAGTACATCCAAAGTCAAATTCCAGAAACACTTTTCTCGTGCCTGCCAGTGCCTGCAGCTATATTTTATTTTTGTAGTTTTGAAGCACATAGTTTCTTCACTGTGCCTACTATCACCACCTAATCCTACTTAGGCTGAGCAGGCCCCCAGCAAGGTTTTGCATGGAATTTAATCCTAGTTGTTGGCCTGGGAAGCTGGAATGGAGAATAGAGATGGGGACAGCTCCTGAGCTACCTCTTGCCTTGTTGAGGAGACGTTTGTTTATCAGTTTTTGCTAGCATAGTAGGAATGTTAGCTTCTACCGTGAATGTGTGAGCCATCTCTGCAATCAGATTGCAGAGTAAACATTTTCAAAGGTTTTCATCTAGATGTTTCTGTGCCATGCTTTGGGATCCCAGATTTCTCCCACCAGGTCCCTTCCTTTCACATAACAGACCTGTGTTGACTTAGCATTCAAATGTCTCCAGAGCTCTGCAACACTAACAAGTAAGTCTTCAGTTTGCCACTCAACTGTGTCTGCCCGCCCACTGCAGGTGATAAGAACCTCTTTGAAAGCCAGCATGAAGGTTCTCTGGCTCCCACACCTGGCTGTCATGTGCCTGTTATTAGTCTTCCACCTCTCATTTTCTTTCGGCATGGCATCAGGTCAACTTAGCAGTTATCAGCCAACTTGATTCTCTTTGTAGGCATTGTTCCCATAATTTTCAAATGCCTGTATCATTGTATCTGGCACAAGATTCTTCTACACAGTACACTTTCCCAGAATGCCATTAGCAAATTCTTTAGCAAATGTGCAGCCATCTTGTGGCAGCCCCTGACACCCCATTCAACAACCAGAATGAGGTCCTCTGCCAGGTGGTAGGTGAGCTCGTCCTAAATCCTCGTTTTACTGCCTGTTTTCTCTGACTATTCCTGGTACCACTGTGTTAATCCAGGTCCCCCGAGAAGCAGATACTAAAATGGAATTAAACATGCATGGATTGTATTAGGGAGGGAAGCCTATTAGAGAAAATAAGCAGGGAGCCAGAAAAATCTGGGAGAGCCTTGAGACCACAAGACAAATCTAACAAGCATAGGAGAGAAGAAAGGAAGGGTGGGTAGAAGTGTCCTAGCCAGCTATGCAGTCTATGGAAGGTTCTGCAAGGTCGTCAGAGAGTCCTCAAGCCAAAAACTCATGTCTCTCGGCATCTGATCTGCATTAGTATCCCTGTTGCAATCAGTCATTGCCTGGCACAAGCTCCTGGGACACACAGTGTGTTCTGAGCCCAAATACAGTGGTGGATTTCAGAACACAGCAGCTGAGCTCAAGCCTGATCAATTTTGATGCCTTTTGTTGGAGGTCTGTGACTTTCTTCTAATGGCCACTCCAACTAACAAAGGCAAATTTAAGATATATATAATATGGGGTCCTGCTTTGATGTTCACACTTATGAAAATCAACAAAAGAGGGTTTTTTAAAATTATTATTATTGTGGAGGGATCCACTTTAAAGAAGGATTTTATTCTCAATGATTCCATGCTAGAAAAGACCTTCATTGAAGACTTTGGAATCATTAAGCTTAAACCTGTCTATTCACAGGATGTTAATTTAACCAAATACTGTGCTGATGCAGGGGTAGAGGAGATCATGTGGTATAGAACCTGCACTAAAGACATCTTCACATAACAATATAATGCGTGCCTTTATTTAAACAAAGTTAAACAGATTTCTTTTTAACTTCAGCAATCTTTAATATTCAAAGGAACATTTTGCAAATTAATTACCCTATATAGAGTAATTAAGTATATGGTATTGCCCAGACTTTTAAAGATGTAATATTTACTTATTGCTGAAATTTATAGTGAGCTTTTTGTTCTTGCCAAATAGATTTTTCAGTAAGCCTAGTTTGAGTTATGTTGGGATAGAAAATTATCTCCCTGGAATGGCTTAGAAATATGGGTTTAAAGTCAAGGTGTGAGATTAGCAGCACTGTGCTTCTGTCTAACTTTATGATTGTACAAGCTGGTTTTAAAGCATTTTCTTAATATGTGTCTAGAAGATAAACTTTATTATTGATGGTTATTGAGCACATCTTAGCCTCAAAACATGCCCCTCCATCAACTATCTCTTTTAAAAATGACATATGGAAAGTTCTTTAATTACTTTTGTCTTCTAGCAGTTTAACTACTCAGAAGACTGTGTAAATTACCAGGAACATATTATATCCCAGCCCCTAATCTTCGTATCAGGTCTCAAGAAAAGTTATTTTTCCCCCAATTATTTAGCAAACTGTAGTGGTTATTTAATTAATAAATATCTGAACTAGTAACCAAATCTTAAGCAATGAGATGTTTAAAACCTGGGAACAGAGAGACTTGTAAGAGGGGGGGGCTGAACAGGGAAGCAATTTCTGTGATTTTTTAGCATTTGTCTTTTAAATTGTTGGGAACAGCAGATATTTCATTAATAGAAAGAAAATATACCCTAAAACATCATACCCTGCAGAAATCTGTCATTGCTTCAAGATTCTTTAGAATTATGGTGTCTCCAAAGTAATTTATTACTAGATGTACTAAACCACATAAGTCAATGTTATCTTGAAGTTCAAACACATCAGATAAGAGGAACCACTAAATAACATCAAAGCAGTTGTAAAGAACAACTCAGGAGAATTATAAAAGATGTCCTTAGATTTGATCTATGTGTATTTATGACACTATGCCTGACTATTCTAATTACAATTACTATGTTATACAAAAGTTGATTAATCATAAAGTAAAATTGCTCTCAAGGGAAAATTCTTTTTCTTTTATTACATGATTCTAGTCATTATAACATGATACAGCATACTTGCAGCTCTGAGGATAAGAAACACTTTGGCATACAGATCTAAGAATGAATAACTTTTTGCATGTATAAAAGTCTGAAAAAGCCACACCAAGGCTGCATGCTGTGCTGAGTGGTTTTAAAATATTCCCTCAAAAATCTTTAAAGCATTTACTATTTTTCAAAAAAAAAAAAACCAAACAAAAACATAACTTCTCAAAAAACCTGCTTACTATTAAAAGGAAAGTTAGTGGAAATATTCTCAAATATGAATGAATTGAGGTCTGACCTATCCAAACTACCCAATTTTTCAAAAGGATTTCAGACCTACAAGGACATTTCTGGGGAAACAGTTATACATCTCTCAGATTAAGATATTAAACAAAACATCGCGTTTTTCCAGTCTGGGTCCTAGCATTAGAGAAGAACGTGTCAATTTCTGATTGTCCCCTTGTCATCATTTTAACAGTCTTAGGGCTCTTGCTGTGGCATTAACCAAAGTGGATAGCAAAGGAGACATCGATGAATACTATTTTCAAAAAGCTTAATTATTAGTATTTTTCTTCTTGCCAGTTGACTAGAGGCCAACAGACATATTTCAGTGCAAATATCAAAGGACAATTAGGGGCATGAATGGCTTATTCAGACATTTTAAAAAACATTAATTCCAACTGCTAATAGGAAGTTGAGGTCCCTGGTATACTTTATGTTATTTTATTTCAAAATATTAAGGTGGTACAAATGGTTTTGTTACATGGATAGCTTGCACAGTGCATAAAGGAGGGCTTTTAGTGTGCTCATCACCAAAATAATATTCATTGTACCCAGTAGTTAAGTTTTTATTCCTCATCCCCCTCCCACCTTTGCCCCTTCTTGGTTTTCAATGTCCTTTACATCTCTTTGTGCTTGTGTGTGCCACCATTTAGCTTCCACTTATTAATGAGAACATACTGTTTGTTTTTCCATTCCTGAGATACTTTGCTTGGGATAATGGTCTCCAGTTGCATACAAGTTGCTGCAAATGACATTACTTCATTCATTTTTATGGCTGAGTAGTACTCCATGGTGTGTGTGTGTGTGTGTGTATGTATGTGTGACCATATTTTCTTTATCCACTCATGAGTTCATGGGCACTTAAGTTGATTCCGTATCTTTGCAATTTGAATTGTTCTGCAATAAACATTAGAGCTCAGGTGTCTTTTTGATAAAATGACTTCTTTTTCTTTGAGTAGATTCCCAGGAGTGGGATTCCTGGGTCAAATGGTACATCTACATTTATTTCTTTGAGGAGCTCCATACTGTTCCCCATAGAGGTTGTACTAATTTGCAGTCCCACCAACTGTGTGTAAGCTTTCCTGTCTCTCTGTATCCATGCCAGCATCTATTATTGTTCTTTGACTTTTTAATAATGGCCATTCTGACCATTATTGGTCAGGGGTAAGGTCATATCTTATTGTGGTTTTAATTTGCATTTCCCTGATGATTAGTGACATTGAGTATTTTTTTCATATGTTTATTGGCCATTTATCTATCTTCTTCTGAAAAAAACTTCTGTTCAAGTCTTTTGACCACTGTTAATGGGGTTGTTTATTTTTTTCTTGCTAATTTGTTTGAATTCTTTATAGATTCTGGATATTAGCCCTTTGCCAGATGTAGAGTTTGTGAATATTTTCTTCTATTCTGTACATTGTCTATTTAGTCTGTTATTTCCTTGCTGTGCGCAAGGTTTTTGTTAGGTTATTAAGTATGAAATGTCTGATTTCCTTAAGTACTAAGGTTGACAGTTGATATCTCTGACATTTCACTTTGACACTTCTTGTTTTACTTTTATTGTGAGGGTACATCTCAGTCTTTCAAACGCACACTTTGGCTTGTGATTATGTTTCAAATTTTTTTTAGAACAATTTTTGTGAAACCATGGATAAGTCAAAAATTCATGTTATTTTTAAACGTGAGTTCTATTGTGGAGCCTATGCAGCCCAGACTGCTGAAAATATTAACAAATGTTTGGGAAGGATGTGGCTAATGAACACACAATACGTTGATGGTTTGAGAAAGTCCATTCTGGTGATTTTAATCTTGAAAATGAGCCACATGGGTGACCTGATACCAAGGTGGATAATGATGAGCTGAAAGCTGAAGTGGAAGTGAATCTACTGCAACCTACATGTGAGTTAGCAGCAAGATTTGATGTTACTATTCCAACAATATTGGACCATTTGAAACAAATTGGCAAGGTAAAGAAGCTGGGTAGATGGGTTCTGCATGAATTAAATGAGCGCCAGAAGAGACATCCTCTTGAAGCCTGCCTTTCTTTGCTGTCAAAACATAAAGGTGAACCATTTCTATACTGTATTGTTACATGTGATGAAAAATGGGTTCCTTTTAACAATTGCAAGTGTTCAGAACAATGGTTGGATAATGATAATGTGCTGAAACATAGACCCAAACCGAATATTCATCAAAATAGCTAATGGTGTATGTTTGGTGGTCCAGCGCTGGTATTATCCACTACAGCTTCATGAAATCTGGCCAATCAATTATAGCGTATGTCTAATGCAACCAATTGGATGAAATGATGAGGATGTTTGTGATTAAGCAGCTGATATTTGTCCATAGAGAAAGGCCAATCCTCTTGCAAGACAACATTCCACCAAATGTCACACAAGCAATGCTGCTCAAACTATAGAGGCTGCACTTGGACACTCTCTGTCATCCACTGTATTCACCAGACCTTGCACCAACTGACTACCACTCCTTCCAGGCTTTGGACTACTTCTCGTAGGGAAAAATATTCAATTCTCGACCAGCTGTGGAAAAATCTTCTCGTGATTTCATCACCACTCACTCTCCAGGCTTCTTTGCTGCTGGCATAAACAAGCTACTGTTAAGATTACAAAACAGTGTTGATAGTTTAGGTGCATACTTTGATTAATTGTACTCTTCTAGTTTGAGATACAATAAACTAAACATTTGATTCAAAATCGGACATTTCATATTTGATGACCTAATAATTTAATTAAGTCCCATTTATTTATTTTTACTGTTGCTGTATTTGCCTTTGGGGCCTTATTCATAAATTCTTTGCATATGCCAATGTCTAGAAGGATTTTTCCTATATTTTCTTCCAAAATTTTTATGTTTCATGCCTTACATTTAAGTCTTATCCTTCTTGAATTAATTTTTGTGTATTGTGAGAGATGGGGGTCTTGTTTCATTTTTCTGCATGTGGCTAAACAATTTTTCCAGCACCATTTGTTGAAGAGGGCTTCCTTTCTACAGTGTATGTTGTTGTCTGCTTTGTTGAAGATCAGTCATTCATAGCTATGTTGTTTAATTTCTGGATTCTCTATGATATTCCATTGATCTATGCCTCTACTTTTATGCCATAACCATGCTGTTTTGGTTAAGATAGCCTTGTAGTATAATTTGAAGTCAGGTAATGTGATACCTCCAAATTTGTTCTTTTTGCTTAAGATTGCTTTGATTATTCAGGCTTTTTTTTTTTTGCTCCAAATGAAGCTTTTAATGATTTTTTTCTAGATCTGTGAAATATGACATCACTACTTTGATGGGGATTGTGTTGCATCTGTAAATCACTTTGGGCAATATGGAAATTTTAATGATGCTAATTCCACTAATCCATGAGCATGGGATGTTTTTCCATTTATTTGTGTCATCTATGATTTCTTTCCTCAGTGTTTTGTAGTTCTCCCTGTAGAAATCTTTCACCTCCTTGGTTAAGTATATTCCTAGGTATTTTATTTTCTTTGTAGCTGTTATAAATGGGATAGAGTTTTCGATTTGACTCCTAGCTTGACTGTGTTGTTAGCATGTAGAAATGCAACTAATTTGCATATCTTGATTTTGTAACCTAAGAGTTTTCTGAATTTATTTATTAATTCCAGAAGTCTTTTGGTGGAGTCTTTAGGATTTCCTAGATACAAGAATATATAATCTGCAAACAGGGATACTTTGACCTCTTCTTTCTGAAATTGGATGCCCTTTATTTCTTTCTCTTGCCTGATTGGTCTGGCTAGGATTTCCAGCACTATGTTGAATAGAAGTGGTGACAGTGGCCACCCTTGTCTTATTCCAGTTCTTAATGGGAATGCTTTCATCTTTTTCCCATTCAGTATGATGTTGGCTATGTGTTTTCATTTATGGCTTTTATATTAATAATTTTGAAGTATGTTCCTTCTATGCCTAGTTTTTTGAGTGTTTTTATCATGAAAGGGTATTGGATTTTTTTAAAGGCTTTTCTTTTTAAATTTATGAACTTTTTTTGAAATAATTTCAAACTTACAAAAGAAGTACATGAATAGGAATAGTACAAAGAACATCTGTATACCTCTTATACAAATTATCTATTGTTAATATTTTACCATTTGCTTCTTAATATGCTATTTCTCCCTAATTTTCTACAATAAGAAATAATAAAACTTATATGTGACATCTAAAATAGTTGACCTCATAGAAGTAGAGAGTAGAAAGATGGTTACCAGAGACTGGGGTGGGTGGGAGTGGTGGGGTTGGGGAAATATTACACAAATGATACAAAGTTTCAGTTCAATAGGAAGGATAAATGAAAAAGATCTATTGTACAACATGGTGAGTACAATTATTAAAAAAATATTTTATTCATGGAAAATGCTATGAGAGTAGATGTTAACTGTTCTCACCACAAAAATGATAACTATGTGAGGTAATGCATTTGTTAATTAACTAAATTTACTCATTCTCACTATATATATATGCACACACATATTTTTATAGAACATAATGTACACAACAAAACATACAATTTTATCTGTCAATTTAACAAATAAAATAATAAAACACAATAAATATATATAATTATATATACATATACAGTATCAATACATATAATCATGATCATATATAAAATTTCAATATATAATTTCAGTTTTAATCATATATTTGATTACTTTTTACCTTCTGTCATAGCAAGATCTTTCTAGTTTATCTTTTACTTAGCCTGCTCCAGCCCTGGAAACAACTTCTCTGAGTAGTCCTACTTCCTTTAAGTAGAAAATGGTATTGGAGACCAAGATCTGAGCATGAGATGTACTCATTACTACTGAAGTGTCATTGCTTTTTGTCCCGTTCAGGAGACAGAACTAGGAAATACACGCATGTGCATAAATACACACATGCACACACACACATATGACAGCAAATAAATACACACAAATACATATACAAATACCTACATATATGCATGCATATTCAGACTACCAATAACACCAGACTTGCCTTACTCTTAGCTATATTAAGTATGGGAAATTTTATATGTACTCATGAAAAATTCACCATGAGTTGCTTTGTCAATATTTGCCCATTCATCTTGGTTGGATGAATCTTATCCTTGGGGAGGTTACTTTGTTACTTTTTGTTTCTACACAATGTTTAATTTTGCCCTCTTATCTTCTTTTCTTTCATTCTTTTGTCTCCAAGGGTTACCCCCTTCTTTATATATCTGATTCTGTTACAGAATCAATGCATCTTTGAGGCTGCCACTTCTGGTACTATATGCTTTCAAGTTCCTTTCCCATAGTCAGTTCTATGAACGACCACATTCTGATGTTATGTTCAGTATTTTATCATTTATTTTGCACATATTCTTTCTGAGTATGAGTTTGTTTGTGCTGCATCTCAGTCCTTTGCTCTCCTCTACTCTTCCCCATGGAGAATGTGAGTCTTCCCTCCTCTGTTTTCACACCCTCAAGTTTGCAACATAGAATTGGCAGTGGGAGAATGACTGGAATTTGTTTTGTTTTTTCTCAACTTTTAGGAAATCATAAAATTGCACTTCCCTGTCTTGCAACAGTATCAAAAGTATAAGTTCTGTGTGGTTTATTTGCTCTTGCAGTTGATTTTATGGGTAGTTATTCTTGAGATGGGGAGGGAAGGTGTTTGGTTCTATTTGAAATCAGGCAACTGCCATTGTTCTCCAAAGGTGAAATTTCCTCAAAAGTCATTATTTTTAATCTTGATGATACTCAGTATGGAATAAAAGTAGGCAGAACTATAATCTTAAAAAATTATGAAATCCTATTTGTCAGATTTGAAGAGAGTAGACAGAAAAAGGGGAATGGAAACACACAAAAGATGGGATGCAAAATCGTATCATTTTTCTCTAGGATATTAGATTTCTGCTTAGAGATGCAAATTCAGGTTTAACCAAAAAATAAAAATAAAAATAATTCAGAGGTAAATAGAAGAAGCTGCATAAATTCGTTGATTCCTAATTTACTAGTCAATACACCAGACAGATCAATTTTGTAGAAGATGACCAAAAAGTAGCTTAGCCATAGGGAAAGTCTCACATTCGTAAGCTTCAGAAGACAAACTCATTATTCTCTCAACTGTTGCTCTCTTATTTCCAGAACTTAGACTTTTTTGTCTCTTTTAGTATTCATCAGAAAAACCGTTCTCATTTTTTAGTCTCTTAACTTGTATTAAGAAAGACTTATCTGTCATTAAACTCTTACCATTAGAGTCATTAATGGAGGGGTGCCCGTCAGGTATACTTCTTTTTATGCTTTAAGTGCAATATTTGTAGAGAAGTTAAGATGAATAAAATTTTCACTTTCATAGAAGTAGTTTCATGTCTTTGAAAAACCTTAGTAACATTATAGGCATAGAATAAAATGTTTTCATAAAAATTACCATTTAGGTTTAAATATTTAAAATTAGAATTGTGAGCCAGATGCTAAGGGCTTCAGTTAATTTGTGGGGATTGACCAGGAGGTCAAAAATGAGAAGAGACCAAGTGGGAGATATGGGTGGTGTAGCCAGATGGCTGAGGGTCAGAGGAGTAGGATGATACAGGAGAGCAGAGAAGTAATAGACTGGAAAAGCACTGGGGACCAAGGATGTTTTTGATCATCTCCTAAACCACAGGTTTTGGAACATCAGCAGCATTTAACATAATGGAGCTGCTGGGGAAATGGGTCTTTAAATAGGAGCCAGGTGAAGAGAATTTTCTGTCAATAATTGGTCTATTTTCTAGAAAATACAAGGTAGGTGAGTAGTGGCATGTTCAGGGCAGAGAGGCTCAAAGTACAATATGGAAGATGACTAAGGATGGCAGGGATGGGAACCTGTTTTCAAATTAATTTTAAACAGAAATTATGTACAAAGTCTCCAGTTTGAGTTGCAAGTTTAGCGAACAGTACAGGCAAAGAGCCCTAGTAGAAATAGATGTCTCATCTGAGGACACTGAGGCAGACAAAGGCAGAAGTCTCTGGTTGAATCAAAGACCCAGTGTGTGAACCTGTAAATCTATGGGGGAAAAGACCCAGATAAGCTGGAGATTCGCATCCAGTCTACTGTGAACTTTAGTTCTTTCCTCCTAGCAGCCTGTAGATGCTGAATATCAATCCACTGTCCTTTCTAGCCTCCAGTACTGCAAATTAGATAGCCAATGACAATGTCATTATTTTTTCCTTTGCATGAATTATAGTATAATATACCTAGATATATGTCCTTTGTTCACAATTTAGTGTGAAATTCAGTGAAATCTTTCAACCTGTGGACTTAGAGCCTTCTTCAATTTAGAGATATTGTCTTCTACCCTGACATAATTAATGCCTCTTCTCCATCCTTTTTATCTTTTAGGAACTCTAATTATTCAATGTTAAATTCTCTTTTTTTCTCATTATTCCTTTCTATCTTTTACCTCCACTTTGAGATGTTTTTCTACTATTTTATCTTCTAGACTACTGATTTAGGTTTCAACAGTGTCATCTCCAACTCAATTCATGCACTGAACTGCTGAACTGTGAGCAGTTATGCTACCCATATTAGTGTGCTGCACTTTAATTTTTATAAGTTCTGTTATTAGTGTTTTGAATTTGGGCTATCAGTTGTCAGTGACATGTGTTCTGTCCATTCCGATTGACATTCTCAGGCGACGAGATAGATGATCAATTCTCATCTATGTAAAGCTCATTGGGGCTCAACCAGAATAGATGGAGTGTGTGGCTGAAGTTCACCTTTGGTATATTTCCCCCTGACTTTTCCCTGTAGCCTGATCTCAGAAGCAGGCATGTTGACCATTTGCAGCTGAAATACTGGAAGGTTTTCCTGGTGGAAGTGTACCTGCTCTCTGGTTTCCTCAAGTTTTCATAGTCTTGGAGTCATAGAAGATTTGGTTCAATTGTTTAGTTCCTTTACATTTTGGGGTCCAGGGGTCCAGTCAAACATACATAAGATTATTGTCAAATGGTACCCTTTTCCCCCCTCTCTGAAGGGGCGCTCTCTGCATACTTCTGAGGGCCAGAGTCTTCCCAGGATATGCTACTTTCTGGCTTGTTCACTAAGGCTCCTAAACAATGTTTCCAAATGCTTGCTTGGCCCACCATGAGAAAAGGCCTCTACCAGTTATCTGTAATGGGATTCCATTTGAGTTGCTGATAAAATACTGGATATTCAATTTAATTTGAATTTTAGATGTGCAAAAATTTTAGTAGTGTAAATATGTACTAAATATTGTACGGGACATATAGTATAAAAAGTATTTGTTGATTATCTGAAATTCAGACTTAATTGAGCATCTCGTATTTTCATTTGCTAAATCTGGCCGCTCCACCACAGCAGACAGCTGCCTGTAGGTTCAAGCACAAGGTTGATTCAGAAGGCACAGCTGGGCTGATCTTGAGAGACGAGGGGAAAGAAGTACAGGTTTTGTCATCATGTTCCCAGCTCTCTCTTTCTGCATCTCTTACTTCCCTTTTCATTTTGCCTATTACATATATTTTACACAATAAACAAGACCTTCTGGGCTGACCGAGAAAGTAAAAACCACTGTAATAAAAGGTTTTCCCATTAGAATCATATGCATGTGAATACAAGTATTTTAAATATTTTGGTTTATTTTCCACATCAGTGATTTAATTTTTAATATTTAGGTTACAAAGCAAAATCTATTTTGCTATTTTTTTTAAAAAATACACTTAATATGAATAATTAAGGAAAACAACTAAAATAAAAGGATACAAGACAAAAGGAAACAAAATATTTTCAAAAAGAAAAATTTAGGAGTGGAAAATCAGTATCAGGCTATTGGGAATTTAAGTCTAAAATCACTAAGCAGGATAATAAAGTACATAATATAATACTAAAGGCACAGTTTGTTAAGAAGATATATTATTCATGAATGTTCATATCGTAAACACAATAGTTAAAAATTACAAAGACAAGAAATGGCTATAAATATACGTACAAAGGAACACTACTTTGACCGACAAGTTGAATGACCAAAAGAGTAACAAAATAAAGTGAAGGGTACTTAGAAGTGGGGATTACTTTGTAAAAATGAAGAGTTATTTAACATTTTTGCTGAAAGGGTTGTAGAATAAGGAGTGTTCTCATAGGTTACCGATGGAAATATGAAGTGTTGCAAGAATTTGGAAAAGCAATCGAGCAGCTATTAAAATTGAACTTTCAAAAATTTTTGACCCAGCAACCTAATTAGTGGAAAGCTTTTCCACAGAAAGGAAAGCGTTAATATATGAAGCCAAATGGACAGGAATGTTTACTGGAATATTGTCTGCAATGACAATAAGATAGGAATCAAATGAATGCCCCAATGTGAAAACAGCTGAATTCTACCCTTATCAAAGAATATATATCAGTTGAAATGAAGTCAGTTAAAGGAGTTATTAGCTGAAATATAAAATTAAGATGCAGAGAAATATGTATAATTTGATTCCATTATTAATTGATTTTATAATCACTTAATATATGAATTTGTATAGGATTGAACTAATAATAAGCACGCATTCTCTTTACACTGGTGCATATGAGGGCCTATTGCAGGTGGAAGGAGAGAGGAAAATCCGAGGGGAAAGCCACACAGACAAAGGAAAGGGGAAAACTGCTACCCTACAAAAACAGCAACAAAATTTATACAATGATCACATATATGAACTTATGGAAAAACATGTATTTCCTTATGTGTAAATAAATTGACTAGTTTTAAACAAATGTTTAGATCCCTGCCCAATATATGTATATCACAAGAAAAATCTTTGTCTTAGTGTTTGAGCTCAGAGGTTGTCTTCTCTCTACTTTTCTTTTTGTGATTCCTGTTTACGTCTCTGATGAAAGTTGGCACCCTCAAAAATTCTGGGTCTAAAATAAGCATCTACTTGCCAGCCCAGGGTCTCTTTATCCCCACCCCTCTTCCCAAGCATTTCCTGCACACCTCTGCGTGAGGTGTAGTGCTAGTTCAGAGAATTCTATTACTCAATCCCACTTTTGAAGGAGCCCACAGTATAGCTGGAGACACAGGACATGTACACCCTAACATACTGTAACTTCAGAATAAACCAATGCAAATGGTGGCATAAGCTAGGACATAATTAAGAAATAAATACACGTGCAGTCTAAGTAATAGGCCAAATGCTAGCACTCATAGGAGGGAGAATTTCCAACGGGTTGGAGTTATAAGAAGGGAATTTGTTGAGGCTATTGGGATAAGGTCTAGATTTCTTAAACATGGGGATGGGACAGGAGGGGAGAGGTATTCTATGTAAGTACATTTCCTGGGGAAAAAAATGTAAACACTCCCAGGAAAGGAATAAATAAACACCACAAATAAAAATATAGCCTCCCATCATTTGATAAAAAGTGTCAACATTCAGTTTATTTTTATTTTTGTTTCAGGATATTATGAGGGTACAAACATTTTGGTTACATTTTGTGTCTTTGCCTCACCCTAGAGAAGATTAGAAGCCTGCCCTTCCCCTCTACAATGCTCACTGTGTCCATCAGTTGTGAGTTTACCCCCCCAACCCCCTAATCCCTGGAGAATATTACTACCGTGTAAGCACCATAGTGTTGATCAATCAGTGACAATTTGATGGCAAGTACATGTGGAGCCTATTCTTCCGATCTTGTGATACCTCACTTCAGATAACGGGCTCAAGCTCTATCCAAGAAAATATAAGGGGTGTTAGGTCACTGTTGTTTCTTATAATTAATATCCCATTATATACATATACCAAATTTTAATAATCCACTCATGAATTGACGAGCACTTGGGTTATTTCCACATCTTTGCAATAGTGAATTTCAGTTTAATGAGAGTGTCTGTTCCCAAAAGGACAACTCTTTGCTAAATAAACTTTCATCCTACTGCTTACTGGCACTGAGGCAGGAGAACAGGTCTTTTTAATGTGCGAATTTCATGAGCAGAATAACAGCTCACATTTTGTGGATTATCACTATGTTCCAGCCACTGTTGGAAGTATTTCTTTTTATCCCTCCAGTACTCCTGTGAGATCGATACTGTTATTATTGTTATTTAGAGGTGAGGAGACTGAGTCACAGGAAAGCTAATACCTTGCTCAGAGTCCCACTACTAGTGGGAGGAAGAGCTGAGATTGGAACCCGGGTTCATAATCACTCTGCGACTGTCACTTTTAATGGTGGCCCCATTACAAGGCGGTGTCAGAGTGGCTATTAAACTGGATGTGGAAACAGCTTCATTACATGAGAGTGCACAGTTAATTATATTTATAAAAATGAGATGCTAGCCATACACACCAGCTTCCTACTGCATCAGGAAAATTCCTTCAGGACCAGTGATAATTAGTAAAAAGAATCTTTAGATGCATTCACTAAGCAGTGTGTTGGGAATGTTCTAGGGTACACATAGCATATATTAATACTTGCTGTAGAATTTAGACAACTGTCAGCCCATGGGGGAGCTCATATTTAAACTAATTTAGAATAAATGAGTAATTAACATTTCATGAGCTAATGAATCAAACATTTTTATAAGTGCAAGACAAACTATGTCTGCAGCTTAGCCTTCAATTGCGACTACAAATCCTGTAATTCAATTAAAATAAGCTCTTTGGCTTTTGTTTGATTAAATAACAACTTTCTGTTTTTTCTCTAGAAATGTTTAGACTTCCATCATCCACCATCCACCTTAATACACACTTGCTGTAATAATCCAGTTTGGTTTGTTCCATGACATCTTTCAGTTAGTGAAAGAAGTATGCTGAATGATCTTTTCAAGATAATTTACAATGTGATCCATACTAAGTATAAGTAAATGGCCTTTGTTTGAAAGGATGGGGGAAAAAAGTAGGCATGGTCTAGAATCTGGCCCTGCCAGATGCCTTAACATCCCCTTCAGCTTGATTTCTTCACAGCTATAGGCCTCATCTAACTTTTCTTAGAGTATTTGCTTTAGAAAACCTGGAATTGTAGATTATTTCCCTGCCCGTTTGAGATGCAAATCTTCTACAAGACAGAATAGCCTTTTTCCAGGCCTTGGGAGGCATCCCTCCCAAAAGCAATCAACAAGGAAGATAAAGTCCCTATCTCCCATTGTCTGTGGGAGGGTAGGAGCCTAACCTTCTCAAGTGCCCATTAGCAAACTCAACTCAAATGGCCTAAGGGCATTGGCCAAAGTCACTCCCTTCCCTAATTCTCTCCAGTTTGTTTCTTTTCTTTTTTTTTTTTTTATTGCAGCATATTATGGGTGTACAAATGTTAAGGTTATGTACATTGCCCTTGCCTCCCTCCCCCCTCCTGTCAGAGCCTCAAGCCTGACCATCCCCCAGACGGTGCACATCACACTCATTATGTCTGTATATACCCATCCCCTCCTCCCCCCTCCCGTCTGCCCGACACCCAATAAATGTTGATCCTGTGTGTCCACTTAGGTGTTGATCAGCTAATCCCAATTGGCTGGTGAGTACATGTGGTGCCTGTCCATCCATTCTTGGGATACTTCACTTAGTAGAATGGGTTTCAGCTCCATCCAGGAAAATACAAGAGGTGCTATATCA
>CAUYRT010032383.1:0-25088 GCA_963574885.1 Lepilemur ruficaudatus | reverse complement strand
CTTCCTCCATGGGATGATGCAGCAGCAAGGCCCTTGCCAGATGTGGGCTCCTCCACTTTGGACTTCCCAGCCTCCAGAACTGTAGGAAATAAATCTCTGTTCTCATCCAGTCTATGGTATTCTGTTATAGCAGCAGAAATCGGACTAAGACAGTGCATATCTGTTGAATGAGCATTAGGCTAAGCAGAGTAGTTTAATTACTCTGACAGGTACAATAAAACAAATTCCAGTTCAAAGTTACCAAGCTGGAAGCAGAAAAGAAAAGCAAAACCACAAACTAGATTCTAAAATCCAGATCAATAAATCAACAACTTGCCAGGCCCAAATGATCTGATTTGCTCAATTTTTGTGTGAGAATGGTTGATACCCTTTATGGAGGAAAAGTGGAATCCTAACACTCTCACTGGGAATATGGAGAAGGCACTGAGAATTGCTCAAGCCCTGACCTTGGCCCTTCTAAACAGCCTTTTGTCATGCATGCCTTTGCTGAAAGAGGGCTCCCATTCCAAGGCTAGGACTGGAATGCAGTTTGGGGGTAGGGGCAACATTCCTGGGGAGATTAGAGAAGATAGGTTCATTGCACCCCCTTCCTATCCCTTTGTTCTGGGTCTATGCCTGGAGGCTAAGGCTATTAAGCAGAAAATATTTGGGGATGCTAAGAAATGGAAGACCAATAGCCCTGGCTCAGGCCTGGTTTTTCAGCTCAGTAGGGGTAGGGGTTTACATGGCAAGGCCCAGCAAAGATGCTGACATTCCTTCATCCATAAGCAAATATGTATTGAGCTCCTTTTATGATAAGACACATTCTTGGCCTTAAGGAAACAGCAGTAATTAATATAAGGTCCTGCTTTCATAGAGCTTCTGTGCTTCTGACCAACTAGTTATAAATTGAGTTTCCTATGGGTGTGATAATTTGCTATGATGGCTGATGGCTTACAGAACCCAGGGAAACGCTTACTTACTGGTTGATTATAAAGGATAAAGATGTACAGCCAAATGAAGAGGTGCATAGGGCAAAGTTTTGGGGAAGACGTGCACCAACTTCCTGGCACCTCCACATGTTCAGCAACCTGGAAATCTTGCTGTTGAAGAGTTTTTATAAAGCTTAATGTCTCCCCTCCTTTCCTGGAGGTTGTTGGGTGGGCTGAAAGTGCTAACATCAAATTCTCTATTCACTTGGTCCTTTTGGTGACTGGCCCCATCCTGGGCTATCTAGGGGCCCCACTCTAAAACACATTATTAACACAAACCCAACTGTGATCGAAAGGAGCTCTTGTGAATAAAAAGGCACTCCTGTCACTCAGGAGATTCTAAGAGTTTTAGGAGCCCTGTGACAGGACCTAGAAACAGGACTCGGGATATTTGATATCATCATACCACAGAAGGTAACATTCCCTCTAGGACTAGATGATGAAAAGGATCCACCCATGTAAAGAACAGTCAGGCAGAAAGAAGAGCAAGCACCAACACCCTGGGCCGGGAAGGGTGTTCACGAGACCGGAGGAAGCCGACGCGGCCCAGGCGGAGTGAGCGGGTGAGCGGGAAAAGGGCAGACGATGAGGTTGGAGAAGTAGGATCAGACCATGCAATGGGCAGCCAGGGACAGTTGCAAATATGACAAAGCGAATATCATACTCTGACTTTAATTTTATAAATATTACTCCAAATTGTAGGGATGACTAAAAGCTAGTTCAGAAATCCAGCTGAAAAAGGTTTATAGTTGGGCAAGGGAGGTGGTGGTTGTGATGGAAATAAAAAGACATGAATGGATTCAAGAAGTATTAGATATTTTAGAGCGTGAAAGACAGAATGCGCGAAACAATTAACCATAGTAACTTCAGTTTGACAGCAAAAACTAAGAGGTGGTGTAGGGGATCAAATGATGTCATGCCAATATATGCCACTTTGGCATAGGATTATTTTGGGCTGAAAACAGTTGAGAAACCGCAAAAACCAAAAAAGCTCTCTGCTCTCTTGTCATTTGCCTAAAAGTAGGATACAAATTTATATTTGTAAAGGTGTCGTCCTTTCCCAGGAAGAGGAAGACAATGATTAGATTCTTAATTACCAGAGGCAACTCTGGACTGTTCGTAGCCCAGACATGGCATGGAAAGGAATCTACATACCAAACCTTACTAAAATAACTCTTATCATCCATTAGTTTCCCCGCATATATTTACCTTTCCACAAGTTGCCACCCCTAAAAGCCTAAACCCCTTTTCCTTTGTCTTGTCATTTCTCTGTCAATGCGTTGCTCTTTGGAAGGTGCCGTAGAAGCCCCAAGTTCTAACCACACCTTTGAGTTACTCATCACAGAGTTTCTCCCCTGTGTATGCATATTGCATTTGTTAACAAACTCTGTTGTTTTTCTCTTGTTTATCTGTCTTGTCTCAGTTTAATTTCTGGGGCCCAGCCAGAACAGTAGGGAGAAACTTTCCCTTCCTCCCCTACAGTGGATAATCGTGCACTGTCATACAATAGCGTTTACATACTTCTTAAACTGGCAGAAGTGAATGTGTTCACTAAAGACCCAAAGACACAGTCTCTCTGTAGCGTATAAAAATAAGAAGCATATAAACTTAAAAGTATGCTTAGTAATCAGTGTTTCTTGGAAATGTCTAATGAATATCCATTAATTGATTCAATTTAGTATCAGTCCAAAGTTTTCACTTAGCGAAGAGCTTGGGAACTATAAGCTAACTATTGGGTTTTTGTTGTTGTTGTTGCTTTATTTTTTTTGAGACAGCGTCTGACTCTGTTGCCCAGGCTAGAGTGCAATGGTGTCATCATAGTTCACTACAACCTCCAAGGCCTGGGCTCAAGTGATCCCCCTGCCTCAGCCTCCCCAGTACTGGGACCATAGGCATGTGCTACTACATCGGGCTAGTTATTTTATTATATTTTTTGTGGAGACAGGGTCTTGCTAGGTTGCCCAGGTTGGTCTCGAACTGCTAGCCTCAAGTGACCATCCTGCCTTGGCCTCCCAGAGTGCTAGGATTATAGACATGAGCTGCTACGCTGGGCAAAACATATGGTTCTTTGATCAGACGTTGAGTGTGAGTTTCCTGGTCAAATAATTCAATTCTGCCTTCTGAGAGGCTGTACCTGTCCCATTCCCTTCAGACCACACTGGGCAGCTTGCTGCCTATACATGTTGCTATCTTTTGGCTGGTGCTGCCCAATCAATGATGGAAAAACTAAAGAAAAATACTCTTTCAAGAAGCATTTTTGACCAACTATTCTGAAAATTACTTGAACTTCAAGCTGACTTCTTCAGCTAAAGCTCTATAAAATCTCTGCTTTCTTCCTCAAGGCAAAACACTCCTTCAGAATGGTTCTCATGCTGCCGCGTTCGAATGAAACCTTATGTGAGGGCTGGGTGTCGTGACTCACTCACTCCTGTAATTCCAGCTCTTTGGGAGGCGGAAGGATCATTTGAGGCCAGGAGTTTGAGACTAACCTGGGCAGCACAGTGAGAACTCATCTGTATAAAAAATGAAAACAAGCAGTCAAGCTTGGTAGTATACGCCTTTATAGCCTCAGGAGGCTGAGGCAGGGGGCTCGCTTGAGCCTAGGAGTTTGAGGCTGCAGTGAGCTCTGATCGCTCCACTGCACTCTAGCCTGGGAAAAAGCAAGAGCGTGTCTCTGAAAAAAAGAGAGAAAGAAAAAAGAAAGCTTACCCTTCATTGTGCTGTGGTTGATTTTCTCCCAGTTTCTGGTGCTGTGACCTGGATCCTGGATCTTCGGCTACTCAATGTGGATGCAATACACATTGGACGTCTGGACGTCTCAGTGTCTGCACAGCTAAGTCCTGCTCCTGATGAATGTGTCCTTCCCTTTTCTTGAGCATCAAATAAGCCTTTATTCGTTTTTATTGTCTTTGGTATAAGCTAATTCATTTGTATCATTTTGCACCATTCAGGGCTCCTATGGGCAAGGTGGGAAACAGTGCTGAGATTCTCTGGGATCCTGTTTGTTCTCCTCATTTGAATACGGGCAATCACCAGTCATTCAGTGAACTTGCAGGTCATTGTCCAACCTCTTACGTGTGATACACGTAATGATGCCAATTGCACAGGAGTTTATTAAGGATAATCTAAAACTTTAGTGACCACTCTGGGGAACTGACATACTGTCATCCCCATAAATGACTGATACAAACAAAATTATTCACATGCCTAGTGCCTCAGCATCCAAGGATTCAAAGATTCCAAATGATTTGATGGTCAAAATTTTAAAATTATTATAAAGAGGTGCCTAAAAGGCGGGAAAACATTAAAATTGTTTCCCTACGGACTTTTAGAAAAGGTTAATAAAAATCTAAAAAACTTAAAGGCTCCTCTCCGTTTCCTGACCAGCTCAAGATGGGCCTTTCTTTTGTTCTCTTCCCTGTACCTTGACTTCTTCCTTCTTCCTCATCCTTTCTCTGCCATCCCCCTCTTCCTCCCGTACCACCACCAGACCCTCATCTCTTTCCCTCACTTCTCTTGGCTAAACACATTTCTTTCACTGGACAATATCCCATCACAATAGCTCATAGTATACACGGGAATGAAAATCACTCCCGACATCAGTGGAGTTATAAACTTAAACCTCGGCCAAAATCAAATTTGTACAATCTAGTTGAAGACTTTTCTAACTTTCCCAAGGAAAGACAAAAATTCAGGATTCAGAAAAAAGGACAAAAATTCAGAATTTAGGATTGTTCTAAGAATTTAAAGTCTGCTTCGTCTTTATCTTTCTGGGACCGACAGATGCAAAACCTGGTTAGAAAAGACAGGATGGATTTATTACCAAATTATGTTAAATACATACATCAAAATTTGAGCACAGATTAGTATCTAAAAATATAAAAATAGGACAAGATTTGGTAGCAGCTTTCCATGAGGTCTTTCCCATAAAAAAAATTGGCCAAAAAGTCAAATTTATAAACAGAAAGAATAAGTCCATCCTAATTTCAGAGACCACTTCACTACCACTTTCCAGGAATATTCTAGTCTTGATAAGGGCAACGTTATCACAGCTGTCTTAAGTTTTTTTTGTTTTTTGTTTTTTGTTTTTTGCTGATGGTCTTAAACTAAGGTGGCATATTTAGTTTAAATATAGAAGGTATTAACAGTATGTCCCCTTCTCTAAGTTACAAGATCTTTTGGAACACTGTGAAGGTACTTTGACTTAGAAAAAAATGTGTAGACCAAATTAATAGCTTTTTAGATTAAGTAACCAGATATAACTAGAACAAGGACACCTCTATGTCTAGTCTAGACAAAGACACCAGTCTATATTGTAAGGAAAAGAGACACTGGAAGAACAGCATCTGTGTTAGCTCAAAAGATAGGACCTAAAAAGACTAAAGATAATGTTTGGCTGCCAAAATGACACCCCACTGTGGAAGTAGCTGCTCTGGTCTGCCTGCAATTGCCCTTAACATGAAAGGGAGAAATTTCCATGCAATTGTAAAAAGAGAATATTTTATTTCTAACATAAACCCCACCACCTTTCCATTATTCTCTTCCTTGGAATAACAAAAAGTTTTCAGTGGTAGGAATCTCAAATGCATCTCAGACTCTGCCTTTGTCTCATCCACGTCCTATCTCTTTGGGCCCTCTCACCAGTCCAGCATGCTTTTATGCTTAGTAATTTCACTCCAGAGAATCTGTTGTAAATGGAGTACCATAACTTGGCCAATAATTTGATGATAGTAGAGACGGAATAACCCACTGCCTGATCCCTCCCTTATTAACATCTCAGACCTTCAACACAGCCCTGATATCCTCTCGGCCAAAAACAGCTCAGATGCAGGACACACAACAGAGGCTGGACTCTTACAGTTGATTCAGCTATGATCTTCTAAAACCATTCCAAACCTACTACGAAAAGGACGGTGTTTAGCTCATCTTATCCTGTATACTGCCAGAAAAGAATTATTTCTTGCCCTAGCCTTTGTATTAACCACATTGTACCCATCAAAAAAGTCTAAAGGTTCAGCAGCCACTTTGTACAAGATACAGGGCCGTTAACAAGATGGTGCTTCCTCACTTCCCTGTAATCCCCAATCTCAATTCCATCCTACCCTCGATCCCTGAGACAGCTACTTATTTTACAGCCGTACATCTATTCCTCGCATACTTTAGAATACCCACCATACTCAAAGTACTTATTTGTATTCATTTGGGAAAACCAACAAAACACATGGACAATTATGCCCAAAGGGCTTAAAGAAGCATCCCCCCTTTTTTTTCCCCAAATACTCAACTGTAACCTTAGAGACATCCAGCTCTCCTAGGAATCTATTCTTACACAACATGATGACCTTCTGTTAGGCTCTCCAGATGGAGTGCCTTGAAAAATTGATTTCCTTTGTTTGTGGAGAGTATTTATGTACAAGGGACACAATGTCTCTAAACTCCAATTTTATCACATCCACATCCATTATCTAGGCCATGACATTATACAAAATGGAAAGTCTCTTTGTCCACATAGATCGGAAGCTATTGGGGACTTGTCCCCACCCAATTACCAAAAGACAACATCAAGGATTTCTCAGTCTCATAGAATACTATAGACATTGAACTCCTAATTTTCAGAATTTGCTGTCTTTTTATATGTTCTGGTAAGAGTAGAAATACCTGAGCCCTTTCCCTAGACAGATTCACTAGAGACGGTTTTCTGTAACTTAAAGGACTCTCTTCAAAACATTCCTATCCTTGAATTTCTCAATTACTATAAACCTTTCTATGTATACATGAAAGATCAGCACAAGCCTTGGGGGGGGTCTAAATCAAAAGCTCAATGGACATCACAGTCCAATAGCTCATTTTGGCCCCTCACTTGACCCTGTAGCAAAAGCTTACCCTTCTTGTTTGTGTGTAGGCACAGCAGCTGCAAAGTTAACCGAAGCCTTTGATGATCTAGTCTTAGGATTTCCACTTAACCTTATGGTCCCTCATGCTGTTCAAACCTTACACTCAACTGAAAATATCTAACATTTTTCTGCTTCTACACTGATCTCCTATAGAATCCTTCTCCCCTAACATGCATATATTTCCATCACTGCAATATCTTAAACCCCACCATGCTGCATCCCCTACCAAAACATAGTTGAACCTCATGACTGTCATACATGAATTTGGGGGATTCTTTGCCTCATTTTGATCTTGACTTCTAATTTAATCCCATTGAGATAAAAGAGCACACTTTATATGATTTGATTTCTTTTAAATGTGATGAGACTTGTTCGATGGCCTAGAATACGATCTGTAGTATATAGTTCCATGTGCACTAAAGAAGAATATTCATGGCCAGGCACAGTGGCTCATGCCTGTAATCCCAGCAATTTGGGAGGCTGGGGTGAGAGGATCGCTTGAGCCCAGGAGTTTGAGGTTGCAGTGAGCTATGATCACACCACTGTACTTCAGCCTGGGTGATAGAGACAGACCCTGTCCTAAGGGAAAAAAAAAGAACAAAATTATTGCAAGGGTTTAGGTGAACAATAAAGTTAGATCTCACAGTCCCCAAGACTTCCCTCACCTATGACACCAGCTATAAGTACAGGGTGTTCCCAAAACTATGCTTGGTTGTAACAACTTGCTAGAAGAACCCACAGAATTTACTTAATATACTCATGTCTATGATTTATTACAGGGAAAGAATACAGATTAAAATCAGCCATGGAAGAAACACATTAAGCAGAGTCTAGAAGAAGTATCAAACATAGTGCTCTTGCTTTCCTCTCCCTATGGTATCAATATGACTCATTATTTTCCTGATAGTGGTCTGTGACAATATGCAAGAAGTATTGGCCGGGCGCGGTGGCTCACGCCTGTAACCCTAGCACTCTGGGAAGCCGAGGTGGGTGGATCGCTCAAGGTCAGGAGTTCGAAACCAGCCTGGGGGCAAGAGTGAGACCCCCTCTCTACTATAAATAGAGGGAAATTAATTGGCCAACTAAAAATATATAGAAAAAAAATTAGCCGGGCATGGTGATGCATGCCTGTAGTCCCGGCTACTTGGGAGGCTGAGGCAGAAGGATGATTTGAGCCCAGGAGTTTGAGGTTGCTGTGAGCTAGGCTGATGCCACAGCACTCACTCTAGCCTGGGCAACAGAGTGAGATTCTGTCTCAAAAAAAAAAAAACAAAAAAAAGAAGTATTGCCATCCAGGAAAGCTCACCTGAACATCAGTGTCCAGAGTTTTTATTGGGGCTTTATTACACAGGCATGACTGATTGAGCACCCAAGTGGTTGTGGTTGAATTCCGTCTCCAGGTGGACTTATACCAAGTAACCTGAATTCCCCACCGTAAGACTATTATTAGTTATGGCCAGCCCCATCTTAAGATCTGAAGTGGCCAGGCCTGGCCTTAAACAAAGATACTCCTATCAGGAGATTATCTCCCAGAAGCTGAGGTCAAAGGCCAGACCTCTCTTGGCAGTGCCAAATTCTTTACTACACAATTCTATTATAGTGTAGAGTGTTCTAAAAATGTCAGTTAGGTAAAATTGGTTGATAGCATGGGCCACATCTTCTATATCCTTACCTATTTTCTGTTTACTTGTTATATCAGTCATTGAAAGATGAGTATTAAAATCTCTAACTATAATTGTGTAAATTGTGTATTTGTCTTTTTCTACTTTTAGTTCTGTCAGTATTTGCTTCATGTATACTCTGCTATAATGTACACAAACTTTAAGATTATTATGTCCTTTTGGTAACTTGGCGTCTTTATCATTATGAAATGATCCTCTTTGTCCCTGGTAATATTCTTTTATCTGAAATATATTTGTCTGATATTAACATAGGAACTCCAGCTTTCTTTTTTTATAACAGCTTTATTGAGATATAATTCACCTACCTCTCTTTGAAGTGTACAATTTAGTAGCTTTTAGTATTCCACAGACTTGTGCATCCATCACCACTGTCAAATTCCAGAACATTTTTATCAACCCCCAAAGAAACCCCATATCGGCAATCATTCCCCATTTTTTCCTACTGCTAACCCCTGACAACCACCAATCTGGCTTCTGTCTTTATGAATTGGCCTCTTCTGAACATTTCATATAAGTAGAGTCATAAATAAATAGGGTCATACAATATGTGTTCTTTTGTGTCTGGCTTCTTTCACTTAGCATAATGTATTCAAGGTCCATCTATGTAATAGCAGGTATCAGAACTTCATTTCTTTTCGTGGTCAAATAATATTCCATTGTATGAATATGTCATTTATCAGTTGATAGAAATTTGGGTTATTTCTACTTTCTGGCGATTATGAATAATAATACTGTGAACATTTTGTGTAATTGTTTGTGTGACATATGTTTTCAATTTTTTTGATATATACCTAGGATGTATATCTGGGAATGGAATGGCTCTGTCATATCTTAATTCTATGGTTAACTTTTTCAAGAATTGCCCAGCTGTTTTCCAAAGTAACTACACCATTTTATATTCCCAGCACAATGTATGAGGGTTCCAATTTCCCCACAGCCTCATCAACACTTGTTATTATTATTCTTTTTAATTATAGCTATCCTAGTGGGTGTATAGTGGTATCTCTGTGGTTTCGATTTATATTTTTCTATTGACATATAATGACATTGAGCATTTTTGTATCTTCTTTGAAGCAATGTCTATTGAAATCCTTTGCTCATTTTTAAATTGGGTTATTTATGTTTTTATTGATGGATTATAACAGTTATTTATATATTCTGGATACAACTCTCTTATCAGATATATGAGTTGAAAATATTTTCTCCACATTCCATGAGTCATCTTTTCACTTTCTTGATGGTATTCTTCAAAGCACAAACGATTCTAGCATGATGAATTCCAATTTGTCTATTCTTTCTTTTGTCTCTTTTACTTTTGGTGTCATATCTAAGAAACTATTGTCTAATCCAAAGTCAAGAAGATGTATATCTATATGTTCCTGTAAGAGTTTTACAGTTTTAGTTCTTAGATTGAGGTCTATGATCCCTTTTTGAGTTAATTTTTGTATACAGTATTAAGCAGAGGGTCCAAACTAATTCTTTGCACATGGCTATCCAATTTTCTCAGCACCATTTGTTGAAGGGAATATTCTTTCTTATTGAGTGGTCTTGACACCCTCATTAAAAATCAATTGGCTATAGGCTGAGCGCGGTGGCTCAAGCCTCTAATCCTAGCACTCTGGGAGGCCGAGGCGGGCGGATTGCTCAAGGTTAGGAGTTCGAAACCAGCCTGAGCAACAGCGAGACCCAGTCTCTACTAAAAATAGAAACAAATTAATTGGTAAACTAAAAATATATAGAAAATATTAGCCGGGCATGGTGGCGCATGCCTGTAGTCCCAGCTACTTGGGAGGCTGAGGCAGGAGAATCACTTGAACCCAGGAGTTTGAGGTTGCTGTGAGCTAGGCTGACGCCATGGCACTCTAGCCCGGGCAATAGAGTGACACTCTGTCTCAAAAAAAAAAAAAAAAATCAATTGGTTATAGATGTGTGGGTTTATTTCTGGACTCTCAATTCTATTCCATTAATTTACATTTCTATCCTTATGCCTGTACCACACTGTCTTAATTAGCCTTGTAGACATTTGGAAATTGTTTAAGTGTGAGTTCCCCAACTTTGTTCTCTTTTTCAAGACTTATTTTATTAGCTGTTCTGGGTCCTTTGTACAGGATCACTTTATCAATTTCTACACAAAAGGCAGTTAGAATTTTGATCAACATTGCATTCAATCTGTAGATCAATTTGGGTAATATTGCCATTTTAACAATATTAAGTCTTTCACTCTATTGACATGGGATGACTTTCCATTTATTTAGGTCTTCTTTAATTTCTTTTATTGATGTTTCACAGTTTTCAGTGTACAAGTATTGTCGTTCTTTTGTTAAATTTATTAAGTATTTTATCCTTTTTAAATGGAAGTGATTCCTTAATTTCATTTTTAAATTGTTAATTGATAGTGTCTAGATATACAATTGACTTTTGTATATTGACCTTGTATCAGTGCACAACCTTGCTGAACTTGCTTATTAATTTGCATAGCTGTGTGTGTGTATCTCTTAGCATTTTCTACGTATAAGATCATGTTATCTCTGAATAAAGATAGTTTTATTTTATTTTCCAATATAAATATATTTTATTTTATTTTTTTGCCTAATTGCCCTAGCTAGTTCTTCAAATACACTGTTAAACAGTGGTAGTAAGAACAGAAATCTTTTTTTTTTTTTTTTTTTGAGACAGAGTCTCACTCTGTTGCCCGGGCTAGAGTGCCATGGCATCAGCCTAGCTCACAGCAACCTCAAACTCCTGGGCTCAAGGGATCCTTCTGCCTCAGCCTCCCAAGTAGCTGGGACTACAGGCATGCGCCACTATGCCTGGCTAATTTTTTACGTATATTTTTAGTTGGCCAATTAATTTCTTTCTATTTATAGTAGAGACGGGGTCTCGCTCTTGCTCAGGCTGGTCTTGAACTCCTGACCTTGAGCGATCCACCCGCCTTGGCCTCCCAGAGGGCTAGGATTATAGGCATGAGCCACCGCGCCCGGCAGAACAGAAATCAGAATCTTTGTCTTATTCCTGGCCCTTTGGTTATTTAGTAGTGTGTTGTTTAATTTCCACATATTTTTGAGTGTCCCAAATTTCCTTCTGCTACTGACTTTTAATTTCAGTCCACTGTGGCTGGAGAATATAAATATGTATATAAATAATATATATCAAATATAATATATAAATTTATATAAATATAAATGTATATATATTTTTTGAGACAGAGTCTCACTCTGTTGCTCAGGCTAGAGTGCCATGGCGTCAGCTTAGCTCACAGCAGCCTCAAACTCCTGGGCTCAAGCAATCCTATTGCCTCAGCCTCCCGAGTAGCTGAGACCACAGGCATGTGCCACCATGCCCAGCTAATTTTTTCTATATATTTTTAGTTGGCCAATTAATTTCTTCTTATTTTTAGTAGAGATGGGGTCTCACTCTTGCTCAGGCTGGTTTTGAACTCCTGACCTTAAGCAATCCTCCTGCCTCGGCCTCCCAGAATGCTAGGATTACAGGCATGAGCCACGGTGCCTGGCCGCCTTTTAAATATTTTTGAGACTCGTTTTATGACGTAACATATGGTTTATCTTGGAAAATGTTTCATGTATTCTTAAGAAGAATGCGTATGCTGCTGTTGTTTGGTGAAGTGTTCCACAGATGTCTGTTGAGTCTACTTGGTTTATAATATTGTTCAAGTCTTCTATTTTCTTTGTGATCTTCTGCTAGTTATTCTATCCATTATTGAGAGTGGAGTATTGAAGTCTCCAACTATTATTGTTGTATTTTCTTTTCTTTTCTTTTTTTATTGAGACAGAGTCTCACTCTGTTGCCTGAGCTAGAGTGCCATGGCATCAGCCTAGCTCACAGCAACCTCAAACTCCTGGGCTCAAGCAATCCTTTTGCCTCATCCTCCCAAGTAGCTGGGACTACAGGCATGTGCCACCATGCCCGGCTAATTTTTTCTATATATTTTTAGTTGTCCAATTAATTTCTATCTATTTTTAGTAGAGACAGGGTCTCTCTCTTGCTCAGGCTGGTTTTAAACTCCTGACCTTGAGTGATCCACCCACCTTGGCCTCCCAGAGTGCTAGTAGGATTACAGGCGTGAGCCACCTTATTGTTGTATTTTCTTTTCTTTTCTTTTCTTTTTTTTTTTTGAGACAGAGTCTCACTTTGTTGCCCAGGCTAGAGTGCCGTGGCGTCAGCCTAGCTCACAGCAACCTCAAACTCCTGGGCTCAAGGGATCCTTCTGCCTCAGCCTCCCGAGTAGCTAGGACTACAGGCATGCACCACCATGCCTGGCTAATTTTTCTGTATATATTTTTTTTAGTTGGCCAATTAATTTCTTTCTACTTATAGTAGAGACGAGGTCTCACTCTTGCTCAGGCTAGTTTCGAACTCCTGACCTTGAGTGATCCGCCCACCTCGGCCTCCCAGAGTGGTAGGATTACAGGCGTGAGCCACCGCGCCCAGCCTATTGTTGTATTTTCTATGTCTTGATTCAATTCTGTCAATTTTGGCTTTATTTATTTTGAAGCTCAATTGTTAACTGCACATATGTTTATAATTATTATATATTTCTGATAAATTGACGATTACCATTATAAAATATCCTTCTTTTTCTCCAGTAACAATTTTTTGTCTTAAAATCTATTTTGTCTGATATTAGTATAGCCACTCTAGTTATCTTTCAGTTACTGTTTTCAAGGGACAATTCTGTCCATCCTTTTACTTTTAACCTCTGTGTGTCTTTGAATTTAAAGTATGTCTCTTACAAACAGCAGATAGTTGGACCATGTCTTTTTTATCCCTTTTGCCAATATCTGCCATTTATTGGGGTATTTAGGCCATTTACATTCAGTGGAATTACTGATGAGGTAGAATTTACGTCTACCATTTAACCTGTAGGGTTCCTTTCAGTATTTCTTGTAGGGCAGATATCCTATGATGAAATCTCTCAGTTTTTGTTTATCTAGAAATGTCTTAATTTCTCCTTTACTTTTGAAGAATAGTTTTGGCTGGATGTAGAATTCTCTTTGCACTTTAAATATGTCATCCCACTGCTTTCTAGCCTGTATGATTTCTGATAAGAAATCAGCTGTTACTCTTATGGAAGATCTCTTGTATGTGATGAGTTGCTTTTCTCCTGCTGGATTCTCGTTTCAGGATTCTCTCGTGGTCTGTTGACAGTTTTTTTTTTTTTTTTTTTAGAAAGAGTCTCGCTCTGTTGCCCAGGCTAGAGTGAGTGCCATGGCGTCAGCCTAGCTCACAGCAACCTCAAACTCCTGGGCTCAAGCAATCCTTCTGCCTCAGCCTCCCAAGTAGCTGGGACTACAGGCATTCGCCACCATGCCCGGCTAATTTTTCTGTATATATTTTTTTTAGTTGGCCAATTAATTTCTTTCTATATTTAGTAGAGACGGGGTCTCACTCTTGCTCAGGCTGGTTTCAAACTCCTGACCTTGAGGGATCCACCCGCCTTGGCCTCCCAGAGTGCTAGGATTACAGGCGTGAGCCACTGCGCCCGGCCTGTTGACAGTTTTTATATGACACTTCAAGGTGTGGATCCCTATGAGTTTATCCTACTGGGAGTTCATTAAGTTTCGTGGATAAGCAGACTTATGTTTTTGGGTTTTTTCCCCCCAAATGTGGGAAGTTTGGGGCTAGTATTCCTTTGACTATTCTTTCTGCTTATTTTCTCTCTCCTCTCCTTCTGAGATTTCCATTATGTGTATGGTGGCACACTTTATGGTTATCCACAAGTCTCTGAGGCTCTATTCATCTTTCTTCATTCTTTTTTCTTTTGTTACTCAGAATGGATAATCTCCTTGACCAATCTGCCTTTAAGTTCTTGAAGTCTAATTTTTATTTATTTATTTTTAGAGATGGGGTCTTACCATGTTGTCCAGGCTGGACTCAAATTCCTGGGCTCAGGTGATCCTCCTACATTATCCTCCTGAGTAACTACAACTATAGCTGTGTGTCACCCTGCTCAGCTATGCTTTTGGATTCTTTCACACACCTGTTAAAACCTGCTACTGACAACTCGCAGAAATGGCATCTCAAAAGGGGAAGGAAAAGAAGTGAGAATAGGTCACCAGCCTTGGAGGTGGCCAAAAGAGAGAATGCATTTGGTGTCTGCCACATCTTTGCATCCTACAAGGACACCTTTGTTTGTGTCACTGATCTTTCTGGTAAGGAAACCATTTGCCAAGTGACTCATGGGATGAAGGTGAAGGCTATTGAGATGAATCCTCACCATATGCTGCCATGTTGGTGGCCCAGGATGTGGCCCCAAGGTGCAAAGAGCTGGGCATGACTGCCCTGCATATCAAATTCTGGGCCACAGGAGGAAATAGGACCAAGACTCCTGGAACTGGGGCCCAGTCAGCCCTCAGAGCCCTGGCCCACTTGGGTATGAAGATCAGGTGGATTGAGAATGTCACCCCCATCCCCTCCAACAGCAGCCTCAGGAAGCAGGGTGCTGTGGTTGCTATCTGTGAACAGGACTCCTCACAATGTTTTGTATTAATAAATTGCCTTTGTATAAACTAAAAGAAAAAATAAGACCAAAGAGATCACCATATTGAAGAAAAGTTAATAAATAGACCCACATAGACATACTCTAAAAAATTTTTTATTACAAAAATAAAGGAAAATGGTATAAGTACCTAAATGGGTTAGCTATAAAATAAAAAAATTATGTTTGATTTTAGCCTTTTCTGGAATACTAAATATAAGAAGCCAATGGAACAACAGACACAGAATTTTTACAGAAAAATTATGTGACAGCCGCAAGTCAGCAGAAGACACGTCCTAAAACAGATGTTTTCAAAGTGTAGTCTGTGGACCCCACACGGTCTTTTAAATTTTTCCCAGGGTCTGCAAGGTCAAAGCTATTTTTGTAACAATAGTAAAATGTTATTGGCCTTTTTTTTACTGTGTTGATATTTGCACTGTTGATATAAAAGCAATAGTGGATAAAACCGCTGGCAGCTTAGCACAAATCAATGCATGGCACCAACTATACTAGCAGTTATTATATTCTTCACCACCACACAAGCACAGGAGGAAAAAAAGAGTGTCCTTGATGAAACAATAAAAAATATTAAGCTTTATTAAACCTTGGATCTTAAATACACATCTTTTTAATATGTTGTGTGACAAGTAGGAAGTATACATAAAGTATCTAGTAGACTAGTGATTTCCTTTTTCTCAAGGAATAGCATATGTGTGATTGAGCTGTGAGCTGATCTAGCTGTTGTTTTCACATATCATTATTTTTACTGAAAATAAAGTGAGCCTAAAAATTCAGAGGAAACAATTGACACTATCTGTTAGCATGACAAAATTTAAGATTACAAGTGAAAATTAAAATATTGGGAAAGTTGTACCAGCTACCTCTGAACTCAGATCCCTAATACTTAAAGACTTTTCTGATGAGATTAGTGGCAATGCAAATGAATGTGACTTTTTTGACATTGTTTAATGAAATGTGTTAACATTTGGAAGGTATGCATCATTCAGTGAACCATTATTTCCTAAGTGACCAAAGGCACTGTGAAAGGCCAATGCATTCTAATTTAATAGAGTATAAAAGGTTCACTGATAACAGTTTTAGAGTCTGCATTGCAACCAAACTTTAGGAAACTACCACTTGTTGAGTTTTGGTATAGTATCAAAGAAGAATATCCAAAATTATCTGAAAAGAATGTTAAAATATTTCTCCTTTTTTCAATTATATATCAGTGTGAAGCCAGATTTTCTTCATATACTCTAACCAGACAACATATTACAACAGATTGAATGCAGAAACTGAGGAGAATCCAGCTGTCCCTTATTAAGCCAGACATTAAAACAGATTTACAAAGAAGTATTTTATATCCAACCAAATGAATGCTCCTGGTTGAGGACAACAAAAAAGTATTTTCAGATATGCTCAGTAAATAGAATACATACCTACCTACCCTTCTTATTAATAAAAGAAATTACTTGAAGACTTACTTCTGCAGGCCGGGCGCGGTGGCTCACGCCTATAATCCTAGCACTCTGGGAGGCCGAGGAGGGCAGATAGTTTGAGTTCAGGAGTTCGAGACCAACCTGAGCAAGAGTAAGACCCCGTCTCTACCAAAAATAGAAATAGCCGGGCGCGGTGGCTCACGCCTGTAATCCCAGCTTTCTGGGAGGCCGAGGCGGGCGGATAGCTGCAGCTCAGGGGTTCGACACCAGTCTCACACCAGCCTGACTACAGCGAGACCCTGTCTAAAAGTCTCGAAAAAAAAAAATAGTAAAGGCAAAAAAATACACAAAACCAACAAAAATAGAAATAAATTAATTGGCCAACTAAAATATATAGAAAAAATCATCTGGGCATGGTGGCACATGCCTGTAGTCCCAGCTACCCGGGAGGCTGAGGCAGAAGGATTGCTTGAGCCCAGGAGTTTGAGGTTGCTGTGAGCTAGGCTGATGCCACAGCACTCTAGCCTAGGCAACAGAGTGAGACTCTGTCTCAAAAAAAAAAAAAAAAAAAAGACTTACTTCTGCCATTCAAGATATGAATAATATGACCATAAGAATGGAGAAATTGCTTGATATAAGGATTGTTTTGTGATTTATAAACTGTCTTCAAATTACTTGTATTGTGGCTGGAAAAGGAGCAGTTTCTCATAAAGGGGACGGGATGTTGGACAGACAGACACTAGGATTACATCACCTTAGAGTCAAAGTCCTTCTGTTTCAAATGCCTGTCTCCCTCTGTGCTCATCTAAGTCTTATTTATTAATATATTTCAAGACAAAGCTCAGATCCCACACAGAATCTCAGTGCTAGGAAGGAATGGGAGGGAGGGAAATAATTTGTATTAAGCTCTATTATCATGTACCTGTCTGGGTATTTAAAATTTGTTCACACTTAATCCTTACAGAAACCCAAGTTAAGTCTTGTTAGCCCTACTTTATAGATGAGGAAATCAAAGTTCAGAGAGGTTAAACCACTTGTCCAATGTCATCTTACTAGCTGGCGGTAGAACAGGGACTCAAACCCAGATCTTTTCTACTTTGAAGTCCATGCCCTTTGCATTTCACTTTAATACCTGAAAGTTCTCCTAATCTAAATAAGCCCTGCGCAGTCTGTTGCTCGTGTCTTCATTAAGAGAGCCCCGTCAATCCTCATCAGCCCAGTCCCCTTCTGGGACAAAGAATTCAACACAGCTTAATGCAGTCCATTATATAGTCCATTGACTACCTTAAAAAGTTTCTCTCAATATTAAGCTGACATAGTTCTTCTTAAAACCTTACCTAAAATGCTAATAATATGCTTCAGGGTTATGCATAATGAGATGGTGGAAGAGACTGTTGGTTGTCTATCTCTTCTCTTCTTACGTGGTAATAGAATTTTTCGCAGCACAGAGGCAGATATGTCATGAAGCTAATGAAGCGGAAGCTTCAGAACCTCTCACTTGCCTGGGCCTCTGTGAGTGCTGGCAGTTGCTGCCAGTTGTGGAAAGTTCTAGATGGAGAAGAACAGATTGCAATTAGAAAGCATGTCTGGTAAATCGGCCAAAGTGATCTCCGAAGAAAGAAACCTGAGACTCCAAAGCTCCAGAACTGTATTGTGATTTCTTTTCTCATATTTGGCAAATATTTACTTTTGTACCTAATTTTGTACTGGAAACTAATTATGTGCCTTAAAGAGGGCTCCAAAAATTGTATTCAGCTCATAAAATCTGGACCCACCCCTGGTTTGATTCACGGTAGTCCTGTTAACTATATTTTCAGTACTGTATTTATGTCTGGGCATTTACATGACAGAAATTAATTCCTGTCTTGAAATTGCTCTATATTTTAATTGTGGTGTTTACATGACACCATGTGTTTGTCAAAATTCATAGAACTACATACACAAAAAAGTAAATTTTACTGTACATAAATTTTTAAAAAGTAAATAATTTTTAGAAATAGTTCTGTCTCTACAGGGGCTTTTAATCTAGACAGAGTTCCAGTCCTCAGGGAGCTTTTAGTCCAACTGGTGAAGGAAGGCGCCTACTCTAAGAAATGGTCTAATACAAGATGTACACACCTAACCTAAAGGTACATCAAAGATAGACAAGTACAAATGTAGGCAACTTCAAAAAAGGATACAGCTCTCTCCTCCAGCCACCCAAGATGCCAAGGCGAAGACTGGGGTCCTGGTCCCTCTGTTGTGAAAAAGCAGGAGGCCAAGAGGTGGTGAATCCCCTGTTTGAGAAAAGGCCTAAGAACGTTGGCACTGGATCAGATATCTAGCCCAAAAGGGACATCACCTGCTTTGTCAAGTGGCCCTGCCGTATCTGCTTGCAGCAGCAAAGAGCTATCCTCTAAAAGCAGCTGAAAGTGCCCCCTGTGATTAACCAGTTCACCCAGACTTTGGACCACCAACGAGCTACTCACCTGCTTAAGCTGGCCCATAAGGACAGACAAAGCAAGAGAAAAAGCAGAAACTGAGACGAAAGCTGCCAGCAAGGGGATGTCCCCCTAATAGACGACCTGTTCTTCAAGCAGGGGTTAATACTGTCACCATCTTGGTGGAGAAAAAGAAGCCTCAGCTGCTGGTGACTACACATGCTGTGGATGGATCCCACCAAGCTGTCTGTCTTCCTGTCTGCTCTGTGTTAGAAGATGGGTGTCCCTACTACACTATCTAGTGAAGGCCAGACTGGGGCATCTAGTCCACAGGAAAATCTGTACCACTGTCACCTTTACACAGGTTAACTCGGAACCCAAAGGATCTCTTGCTAAGCCGGTGGCAGCTACCAGGACCAATTACAGTGACAGATACGATGAGTTCCACCATTACTGCGGAGGCAATGTCCTAGATCCAAAATCTGTGTCTCATCTTGCCAAGCTGAAAAACGCAAAGGCTAACAGAACTTGCCACTAAATTGGGTTAAATGTATATTGTTTAGTTTTCTGTGCATAAAAATACTAAAAATTCTCCTTCATAAAATTGATAACATATGTATATATATATATAGAACAAGGTAAAGTTAGTGGGAGAGCCTTCCTGGAAAGGATGAGTAGAGGTTATAAGGATAAAATCTTACAAGAATATGAAAGCACTTTGGAAAATATGAAGACTTATAAAAATACAGATTTCAACTGGACTGGGTGTAGTGGCCCATGCCTGTAATCCTAGCACTCTGGAAGGCTGAGGTGGGAGGATGGCTTGAGTTCAGGAGTTTGAGACCAGCCTGAGTGAGAATGAGACCATCTCTACCACACAGAAAAAATTAGCTAGGCGTCCTGGTGCACCTGTAGGCCCAGCTACTCCTACTTGGGAGGCTGAGGCAGGAGGATCACTTGAGCCCAGAGTTTAAGGCATCATCTTAGCTTGCCTCAAACTCCTGGGCTATTTTTTTCTATTTTTGGTAGAGAGATAGGGTCTCGCACTTGCTCAAGCTGGTCTCGAATTCATGACCTCAAGCAATCGTCTTGCCCCGGCGCCCAGAGTGCTAGGATTACAGGCGTGAGCCACTGTGCCTGGCCTCATCATTTTCTTTGCGTCCCTGACAAGGCCTAGCATAAAATTGTGCATATTGCTGGTATTTGGCGAGTTTTTAAAAAATGTATTCTTCTTATAGGATTCATAAATAAAGGAAATTATTCAGAGGAGTCAAAAGGCATTCAAGTCAAAGGGGAGGGGTGTCCAGGTAAAGTTCCTACCTATTAGCTCCAGAGCTGACTCAGATGCCAAAGACTTTTCCTCTTGCTATGGGCAGAGTTTAAGATTGGCCACCTTTTAATGTCTTGATCCAGGATAATTGAGGGCACACTTTTAGCTATGGCATGGTTTGCAGTTTGAGTGGCTGGTATCAATCTTGTACTCCCTCCACAAAAAGCTGTGGGTTCCGATGGGTATACGAACATCCGCTCCCACCTGCCCAGGTGGGCAGACTTCCTGCAGCAGCCCCCTCTGCTTGCCTTCCTCTCCTGCCTCACTGCTGGGCTCAGTGTTCTGCAGAAATCAGCATTGATAGTATCTTGTTTCCCAGATCTGCAGGGGCGCTCTCAGCTGCAGATTGGTAATGTGACAATTAACCTTCAAGGGTGCCTGATCCCAGGTATGGTGCACACAGCAGCAACCACCTCCGGTAGTGAGCAACTTGCCAGCTAGCCCACCTGCACTCCACAAATCCGGTGATGCTACGATTTGCTAGAGTGAGAGAAAACTGTTTAATTAACCATCTTTATTTACCCCTCCAGGGTCCTAAAAGCCCTTGACTTTCCCTATCAAAAGGGTCTCCTTTTGTGCATATACAATTATGTACACTTTCCTACAAGTGGAGTGTAAATAATTAATTTTATTCCAAAAGACTCTATAATACTCCCTCCTTTAAGAAACCTCCCAGATGAACATTTCCCCTGGACACTAAACTCTCAACTTTTTAATTTCAAGTTTTCCTGTTCACAACTCTAAAATTTACTTATTTTTCATGAAAACATTTTATTCCTACTTTGCTATAGTTGTTTTGGTTTTGGTTTTCTGTTGTTGCGGGTTGGATCTTCATAAGTACACCTATCTTAAATTTTAATACGATTGAAGACAGGCACTGACTCTGATCTTGTATGGTGGAACCTAGCAACATATAATTTTAAAAATAATAAACACATTACATAGCTTGGAAAACAAAAGTGTAGTGAAAAATATCCACAGTTCCCAGACTCCACTGTTAGAATGTCCTTTCCCTTATATAAGGAAAAGGAAGGGAATTCCATGAATCACCGAAAAGTTTGGGAACTGAAAGCCACCCATTCCCATCCAAAATGTTTTCTGGGGATATGTTTTTTTAATGCAATAAGCATTTATCTCTTTATCTCTTTTCCCCATTTTACATGCTCACAACTACAAGGATCCCAAACAAATGACTCATAATAAGTCATTTCACATATATTTCTATTTCTTAATTTAAAAATGTTTTTCATATTCAGTGTCAAGATGTAGACAGTACATCCTGTAACCCTATCCACTACCCCCACACAGACTCTTCCTCTCCTAGTTTCCTAGTCTCCTCACGGTGAACATGGCCTCCTGCCTACCATTAACTCTTACTTTGCCCAGTTCTCCCAGTAGGGCTCACATGCCCTGTCAGTTTCATCCTTCTAGTTGTGGCCAAACCTAGGAGATTATTTCTCAAAGGTAGGAAGTACTCTGAAAGCGTGGGGAAATTTCCCTACCCAATCCACAGAAGTTAGGAAAAGCCTACAGAGGCAATTCACGAGCTTTAAGTTCCAGCATCCTAAACAAAGGCACCTGCCCAGAGGACTATCTCTCAACAGAACTCGATCACAAAGTGTGGAATGTCTCCAATGCCAGGAGAGACCAAGACTGGTGAGAAGAGGGAATTTTCTGGCCAATCAGCTTTCTCCCCCAGGCTGTGGAGAAAAGTCTCTGAGGAAAAAGCTTTGGGACTAAGTAGGGGAAAATGGAAAGCAGCACCTGGCTTTAGCCAGATGGAGAAAGAACAAGGAAGCCAACCCTGCACTCAGCTGGGAAGCTCTCTCTTCAATAATAAGACACATAAATTAGAATCTGAACTTTGGTGGTAATCATTCCACACCAACGTAACAAATCAAGGCAGTAAGGAAAGCCAGAGCTTAGATGATGTGTTTAAATGATGATGGGGATAGAAAAGGCTGTAAGCTTGGTTCTGTCTTTTTTTGGTTCTATCTTTTTTTTTCTTTGAGACAGAGTCTTGCTCTGTCGCATGGTCTGGAGTGCTGTAGTGTCAGCCTAGCACCTCAAACTCCTGGGCCCCAGCGATCCTCCTGCCTCAGCTTCCCGAGTAGCTGGGACTATAGGCGCCTGCCACCACACCTGGCTAATTTTTCTATTTTTAGTAGAAATGGGGTCTCACTCTTGCTCAGACTGGTCTTGAACTCCTGACCTCAAGTGATCCTCCCACCTCGGCCTCCCAGAGTGCTAGGTGGTTCTATTGTTAATGCTCTTATAGTATCCTTGAAGCAAGGAACAATGAGCCTCTGGCCTCCATATATTCTATGACGGCAGAAGTTTCCCAGGCAAGACAGATGTAGGACCCAAGTGCTAGCTTTAAAAATCTTGGTCTCATGTACCTGTGAGAAGAAAGTTATTCACATCTAACTTCCAGAACACTCTTATCAGTCAGCTAGATTTTACATATATTTTCTTATTTGATCCTTATAATAATCCTGTAGGACGGCTATACTTTTTGATTTTATAGAAGAGGAAACTAAGACTTACAAAGATTAAAACTTACGGAGCTGTGGTAACTTAAGCCCACTGGCACACTTAGAACTCAGGTCTTTAGATACCCTGTCTGGTGTTCTTTGTATTACCCACTGGTTTTCAAACTTTGCTGTTCCAAGGCTTTTAAGAATTCCATGGTTAAATCATTTTCTAAGAAAAAGTAATATAGGCCTGCAAATATATCTGTAATAATGTTGAGAACCCCCCCAAAAAAAAAAAAAAAAAAGAATTCCATGGAGGTGTTCATGGGGTTTCGTGGTAATTCTTACAGCAGCTCAAAAAACGTTTGAAACCACCGCTTGGAGATGCCTGACTTTGGTACAGCACTTTGATATCAAGTCCATTTGATTCCTTCAGCAATCCTCAGGGGTTGTTGGACTCACTTTCCCCTGATGCTGCAATGATTAGGAAAGCTAAATAATACAGAGACAGAGCCCTGGGTGCCTTGAAAGTGAGCGTCAGTTTTATTAGAATCCCAGCCTTGCAGGGCTGTGGTGAGAGAAGTGGGCAAAGCAAAAGGAAGTCTGTTACTGACACTCTGCTCTATCGAGCGATAACGCAACCGTTCACCTTCCTGTTAAAGAGTTTGGGGTGCTTTCACAGTTATAAATGAGATGCTCTCAGATTGCTTTTTTAAAAATTCCTTAAAGACATCTAGCTTTTAAAAGAGTTGTGGTACCGTCTTGCATCAGCGATCTAACATACTTCCATGGTGACTGCTCTGACATAGCGTGGTACATATCCCTTGTTTTTGTGGCTGCCCTTCATCTGAGCCCCCTTCCTATATCTGGGGGATTCCCCACCACTGGAGCTTTAGTAAAAACCAGGCCAGTGTCCCACTATAGAAGGACCAGACACTTACTGTCCAAGTACCTCTTACAGCAAGGGAGTAGGCATGTGACCTCAGCTTGGCTCAGTGGACATGTCCACGTGGGATGTTGATCAGGAAATACCAATGCAAAGAAAGAAGCAGGAAAACACAGAGTTTACTCTAACAACAGCAAAACCCAGTTTTCATGCCAGGGGTGGCATCCAGTGTTTGGTGCTGGCAGCAAGAAAGGCTTCATCATACTGAGTCTATGGTATGATTTTGGCAGTGGACATGCCTCCATCCCTCCCTTTATTTATGCCCATTTCCAGAGCTCTCGTCTCTAGGAAATCCTGTGAAGTATCCAACTCCTTCTTTTGGTGCTCAGGCCCAAACTTTGGAGACATCTTTGAGTCTACTCTGTAACCCTATGAACAATCCATCAAGAAGTTTTGAAAGTGGCCCATCTCCTCCGCCGCTACTTGCTGGCCCAAGCCACCATCATCCCTCGCCTGGATTACTGCAATAGCCTCCTTTTCAAAAAATCACTTACTTAAAAATGTTAATTGACAAAAATTGTATATACTTATTGTGTACAATGTGATGTTTTGAAATATGTATACATTGTGGAATAACTAAATCGAGCTAAATAACATATGCATAACCTCACCTATTTATCATTTTTGTGGCAACTGGTTTATGTATTTACTATATTTTTATTGTTATTTTGAAGCGTATTCATTCTACTTATAAGGAAAAAGGTTACCTGTAAAACAGTCTTAAGTTCTTCAGGAGGTGTTCCGGAAGAAGGCATTTGACAGCTCCATGCATGTTATCGCCCCTGTGGACCTTCCAGCGGGGCAAGATGTGGAGGTGGAAGACGGTGATGTTGATGATCCTGACCCTGTGTAGGCCCAGGCTAATGTGTGTGTTTTGTGTCTTAGTTTTTAACAGAAATGTTTAAAAAGAAAAAAAAAAATTTTTAAATAGAAAAAAGGTTATAGAAATATTTTTGTACAGCTGTATAATGTGTGTTTTAAGCTAAGTGTTATTACAACAGAGTCAAAAAGTTTTAAAACTTTAAAAGGCGATAAAGTAAAATCATTATGGTATTGTAAGGTTAATTTATTATTGAAGAAAGAATAATATTTTTTTATAAATTTAGTGTAGCCTGAGGATACAGTCAGTCTACAGTAATACACAGTAATGTCCTAGGCCTTCACACTCACTCACCACTCACTCGCTGACTCACCCAAAACAGCTTCCAGTCCTGTGATCTTCATTCATGGCAAGTGCCCTATACAGATGTGCCAGTTTTTATCTTTAATACTGTGGGTTTTTTTCTGTTTGTTTGTTTTTTTTGAGACAGAGTCTCACTCTGTTGCCCGGGCTGTAGAGTGCCGTGGCATCAGCCTAGCTCACAGCAACCTCAAACTCCTGGGCTCAAGCAATCCTTCTGCCTCAGCCTCCTGAGTAGCTGGGACTACAGGCATGC
>CAUYRT010032382.1:0-21661 GCA_963574885.1 Lepilemur ruficaudatus | reverse complement strand
ACATTTATATTATAAGATATAATCTTATCCATTTATTCAACTACTTGGTTATTATCTGTCTTCCCCCGTAGAAAACAAAGTCCTTGTCTATTTTGTTCATTGCTGTGTCCAAGTACTTAGAATAGCAACTGACACACATTGGGCATTTATCAAATATTTGTTAAATAAGAGTCGTGAAACTTATTTTCTTTTTTTAAAAATAGAGTCAATAAGCTGGCAGATTAGGAAACTATTATAAGACATAGTTTTATGTTAAAAGATGTAACAAAACAATCTCTTAATGTCCTTGTGTACAGACATAGCTGATAAAGAGTTGATGAATGAATCTGTTTTCACCTGGTGGTATATGTTTAGATTTTCTTTAACATTTTAATTAATGAATTGGCAGAAGATATGTACATCAAATTTTCAAATAAGACAAAACTTGAGATTAAGACAATTATAATTAAAAAATGTCAGATTAGGTAGGGAAAATGAACAGAGACTGTTAAACATAAAATTGAATTAGGATAAATTTGAATTATTGCATTCAGTTTAAAAAATAAAGTTGAAGAAAGATCTTTCAAACCTTCTTTCTGTAAGAAATGTGTAAGGAAAATGGAGATGTTAAATTTGGAAAAGAGAAAATTTAGGGAGATAATTTGTTTTCAAGTATTTAAAAACTATCAAGTGGTACAGGGATTCGATTTATTTTCTGTAATTCTATAGCTACAAATGAAACCAAGACTTGAAACTTTCAAGGAAAGATAGGCTTTGGTAAGGAACAATATTCTAGCAGAGTTGTTCACAGTGAAACAGGCATTAGAGAAGTACTGACCTACCTTATTGCCATATAAAGAGTTTAAACCTGATCTAAGTAATCATCTTCCAGGTAGGTCGATGGAGAGGTGAACTGCGTGCTTTTTAAAGACCTTTACAAGTCTCTGAGTTCTTACAGTTTAAGAAATCTAGGGACCAGTTTCCAGGAATTTAGGGAATCCAAGGATCAGATCCTTAAGACAAGATGATACGGCAAGGTCAATCATAGCAGGTTCCTTCAAGGATAGACACTCTGTGCACAAATTCTTTGACATTCCTCTCATCAAAATAGAGGCCAGTCTAAGAGATTCACTTCTAACAGGTGCAATGCAGCATGCTGCATGATTTGTGAGGCTAGATAAGAAAAGGTAAGATAGCTTCCATCTGACTCTCTCCTGGGACACTCTCCCTTGGAGCCCAGCCTGTATTCAAGTCCAGAATTATACTTACCAAGTGACTTTGCCTAAGGCATTTAACCCTTTCAAATTTAGCAGTCACATGGCAAGACCATGTGTAGGTATTCCAGCCACATCTTCAGTTAAGGTCCCAGCTGACAGCCAGCATCAGCTGCCAGATATGTGAATAAGAAAGCAAGGCTTTAGGTGGCTCTGTCACCCAGCCTTTGAGCCACTCCAGCTGGTGCTATATGGAGCAGAGATGAGATGGCTCCATCAAGTCCTGCCAAGATGGCAGGATTGTTCAGTGTTTTAACGGTTCAGTGTTTTAACTGTTTTACTTTGGGCCAGGTATGCTGAGGCTATATACAGATCAAGAAAGAGGAACTGGAAAGAATTTACAGTTTTGTCATACTCACAGTTCCCTGAGAAGAACACAGTATGCCCATGCACGGCCACTCAGGGGAAGCATCAGGGTAAGGCATGAGGCAGAGGGAGAGAGGGGAACTGTGGGCAGGTGCTTTTGTTATGGTTGCTGTGGTTAGAAAAGGGTGAGACAGGACAAGTAGGCTTAGGATTGGCTAATTTGAATAATATTCGTGGGCTCCAAGGCATAAGGACTGTGGCTGGTTGTGTGGTATAAAGCTCTGAGGTGATGAGGATGGGCATGTAGTGGCCGAGAGTGAGAGAGCCTGATAAGGGAGGTGTGTGGGGTGTGGATATAATTGGGTGCTCAAGAAGGGGAACTTACTGGCCTCTAGCCTGGATCTCAAGATTGGGTCAAAACAGACTCATAAAACTATAAGACAACGAGCAAAATAAATGTTGGCATTATTTTAAGCCACTAAATTTTGGGTAGTTTATTAGGTAGCAATAGATAATTAGACCACTCTGACTATTGGTAGTTGCAGAAACTCATGAGATGGAGAATTTCTTGTGTTCTTCTGGACTTAGAATATAACATCTTCTAGGACCGAAAAGGGTCTCCCTGGTCCTGAGTTCTTACCTGGATCTAATTTACTGGGTCAGAACATGGGCCATAAAGCTTGGCCCAACTATTTCTAGGGCTCTTGTGAAGCCCTGAGGGTGTGTTTTCTATGGATCTTCATGGAGCAGCTATGAGGGAGGTACTTTCTGGATTTCAGGGAGAAAGAAAGTCTGTCTTGGTTTATGCTCGGAATGAAGGTATCTGTATTGGTTTGGATTTCCCTAAATGTAAAGCTTGAGAAAAGAATTTAGATGCCTATAGTTTATTTGGGAAAGATCCCAGGAAGCAGGAGTGAGGGTGTGGGAAGAGTTAGAAAGGAATGGAGGAAAATCCAATATAAGGGAGTATTTTCAAGGTTACTATTGTAGGAAACAAATATTTGATTCTCCTGGGACCTTCTGAGAAACATACCTCCCAGAAGTACCCTCTTGTGGGACAGGAGTCCAAGACATTTATCCAACTCTTCCCGTTTCCACTTGGGTTGAGGGATATCCCTGAGAGCAGCCTCTGGACTGTGCTTGCTCATGGGCTGAGCAGGCTTTTATGGTATCAGAAGAGGCCTTTTGGCAGAAGGCAGAAAGATGAGTGACATGCCCTTGATGTGAGACACTATCAAGCTGAGGATAGTCTGAGCTTATGTGGATTTTAGCTGAGGCTAAAATTGAAGGTGTTGAAGGTGATGTGCTATGGCACACCAGAGGGGCTACAACAAAATCAGGATAGCATAGTTCACTGGAATTGGAGTTGAAGGTCTGAGTTCCAGTCTATAATTAGACATAATGAGTAACCATGGCCAAGGCATTTAACTCCAAGATTTAGTTTTCTCATATGTACAATGAGGTGACATTTGTGTGAAAGACACAGAGCCAAGGACAGTGAGTCACTAGGAGAGGTGAACTGGCTGGCTGCTAAGGGGCCTCAGGAGGAGGCGTTTACCATGGTGAATTCTCCATAATCTAGGAAGAATAGAGTTTTCTATGTCCTGAGATTGGCATCTTCTATTCAAGGCAAGATTTGTTAACTAAATTTATAAAGACTCATCTATACACTAGCATAAAAATTTATTAATTTGGAATGATAAATGTGAAAGTCACTGAGAATGAACAGTGGTATTCTTTGGTTAGGCAATATTGTCTTTGTAGGCAAGCTATTTCAGAAGTTCAAAGTCAGAATGTTGTTATGGCAATAGGACCCAAATAAAGGTAGCTGGTTACATGGTTGAATTTTGGAACATCAGAGTAAAGGTAGGCTGATGTACCCTTTTCCACTATAGGGATAGTCCTCTCCCTTGAATAGGCAAATGCCATCATCAGCTTCTCTGACTTGCCCAGTGACCTTCATTATAAATGACCTAGGTATTGGCAAAAATCTTCAAACTTACTTTATGCATGTCTGGAATACAATTTACTTTATAAATCAGCTTTCCATATCTTTATCACTACACACTATATTGATTTTGCAGTGTAACTCTCAGAGGGAAACTTTTTTGTTTTAACCAAACTCTTCAGGGGACAACTCATCCACTATACTGCCTGACAGGGTTATTGTAGAGTTTAAATGACATTGTTAAACTGATAAATACTTTGAGTTACTCTTAACATTACTAGATCATGGAACCCAGTAAGCAATCATGGGCTCTGGCAAGAAGAGGAATGAGTTTGATAACCAAAGAAATAGAAAAGTAATTTTAAAAATTTCTTTTTCATTGAACAGTTAAATAACTTTTGTAATCATAAATAAAAGTGCTCATTTTATTTTGGTTTTTCATCAGCTAAATGCTGTGCTTAAAAGTAGGCTACTGTTAATCCAATTACAAGTTGATCTCAGAAACATTGTGAAGGATTTTATTAGGAACTGTCAAATCTAGTAAAGGGGAAAACAATACAAGTTTGGGCTTATTGAACATAAAATATAATTTTTAACTTATTGAACATAAAAAATAATTGTTAAAAGTTACATGTAAAAGAAATGGCACTAACCTGGAAATTGGGAGGCTAGAGCACTTGCCTTGTTCTGCTGACAAAAAAGTTGTGTGACTTTGGCCAATTACCTCTCTGGGATTCAAGTTTCCTTAACTATAAAAAGAGGACCAGTTTAGTTAACTCTATGTATATTTTAGCTCTAAAACTTTGATACAAGTGAGTAGGAATATAATAGATAACTTTTAAAAGTGTGAATATTATGGAGGAAAGTTAAGAGATGGGAAGAGCTTCAATTGTTGTAAAAGGGAAATTGCTAACCCGTATTCCAGAAAGTTACAGTCTAACATTTTCAATTTTATGACACTAAAATATAGAGAAAATACTTGAAGAAAGGTTCATAGGAAGTTCCTAATTATGGTGACCAACCATCTCAGTTTGCCTGGAACTAAGTAGTTTCTCAGGAAGCAGGACTTTCACTATTAAATTGGGGAAAGTCCTGAGCAAAATGGAACAAGTCAGTTTCCTTACTCCTAACACGCTGTCTGTATTATTTCAGCATAGGCTCTAAACTGCCCCCTGTGTTGATGGCAGCCAAGCAGTAAAAATAATAGCTACTAATAAATTTTAAGCCCTACAAATGATGTCTCTCAAAGGCATGTAAGAGTTAGGGGATTAGAATGAAGTTTTAAAGTCACAGCTGGAGAACATGTAGACAGGATAGCAGACTAAGAAACAAGAAGTCAGAAAAAAACTTTATTCCAGTGTTTTGTATCCAATAATCTGTTCATTGATATCTTCAGTATTAGTGAGTATACCCTCTGTGCTAGTTGCTGGGAACTAAAACAAATAAACAAAAAACACATCAAAGAATAGGATCAATTCTCTCATGAAATTTATTTAAATCCACCTTGTTGTTATTAAACTTGTCTTCCATTCCTCTTCCAGAACATTGTCCTGTTAAGTGCCTCAAATGTCTTAGTTCTGAGCCCAGGGCCTAGTACCTGGTAGGCACTCAAGAAATATTCATTGAATTGAATTTCTATTACCCTTTTTGTTCTTGCTGCCTTTAAAAAAACAAAACAAAACAGAAAAACTCTTTTCCCTTCTTTGTCTCAAATGATTCCACTGATATTTTTTTTTTCTAGGACTCAAAGCACTTGGCAAACATTTTCCAAAATCTTTATAGCCTGTCTCTGAAATAGATAAGAAGTACCCTGATAGCAATTGTACCCATCACTGGCCATGGTCTCTCTTGGTTCTCTTATATCCTATTACTGATGGTTCATTTGCACTTCCACAGCAGGTCAGGATACAGTTTAATAGTCTCATGGCTCATTTTGGGCATCTGCAGGGCAGTAGATTCAGGAAATATGTGGATTTCAAAGGTACTTATTGGAGGCAAATTCAGATCAAAGCAAACAGCACAGTAAATACGCCAAGTGTAGGGTTTGTGTTCCACAGCACAGAGCCTGTAAAGGTCTCCTGAGGACGGAAGCCAGAAAGAGCCACCTGGAGTTGTAATTTTCCAGTCCTTCTGGAGATTTAGGTGAGGTCATTGCTGTTGATTCCATTTTGAAGTTTGGCAGCAGGAAGGGATCTTGGGATTTAACTTTGTCAGAGTGTCATTACACTGAAAATAGGACAAAATAGTAAGACATTTATGACAAGGCTATTTGCTTTTTGCATAATGTCTGGAATTGAAGAGCTAAAAATATTACTAAGTTAAAAAAATCCCTAATTAATTCCTATCACATTCCAAGGAGATAGATGAGGGTTATTATTTTTTTTTTTTCATAAAAAGGGCAACTGAATCTTTTAGTAATTATTGAGGGTCACACATCAAATTAACAGTAGCACACAGACTCTAATATAACCACCAAAACCCATTTCTCAGCTTTAGTAGGTTGTGCACATTTGAAACTATCTAAACTGTTGGACTTTGCTCAGATCATAGGGTTAGACACCATACAGTAGGTGTGCCATTTTATTTAATTTTCTTATCAATCAGTGTGACCTGATATTTGCATTGCTAATAGATGTGATGTTTAGATCTGTCTAACTGATTGCTCCAATTTAAGAAGGCAGTTTGTGAATAGGTATGTCTTTCTCCAATTAGGCAAACTCCTGCACATGGGCAGAAAATGTTCTTAAATTTGGAAATAATCAATTGGAAAATTAATTATCTTGTTAACACAATAGCCTGTCCTTTGTGTGTGTGTGTGTGTATGTATGTCTATCTGTCTGTCTACATCTGCATCTGAGTGTGTCTGTGTGTTATTTACCTGATTTTATTACAGGTCATCAGCAACTTTTAAAAACAAAAATAAACCCAGAAATATTTATAATTCTGCAAAGTCTTGATAAGAAAGATGCAATAGGAAGCAATTAGCTCAGGTACTACTTTAGCCACTACTTTGGAGATATACATGCTTTCAAAAAAAGTCTATCTGTCAATCATAGTGTGGCCATATTCCCATGGCTCAAAAATCACAAAGTATAAAAAAGTTCATAGTTACTAGTCTCACTCCTATTCCTGTTCCCTCTTTGCTGAAACATTTCAGTCTTGGGTAACTGCTTTTAATTTCTTACATCCAAATTTTCAGAGTTTTAAAAAATTTATATAAAGGCCAATTAAAATATGGTTTCTTTCCTCTTCCCTTTTACACAAAAGGTAACATATTGCTAACACTCTTCTGCAGCTTGTTTTCTTCACTCAACAAAGTATTGTATGTTGGTGATCTTCCCTTAGCAGCACATAGACAGTTCCTTCACTTTTTATCTTGCTGCCTGGTATGTCATTTTTAGGTCGGTGTTTTTCAAATTTTAGTATATATCATAATTACTTGGAGTGCTTAGTAAAGTACAGATTGTTGAACTCTACCTTCAAGTCTCTGATTCAATGAGAATTTGTATTTCTAATAAATTCTCAGGAGATGCTGATGCTGTTGTCTGAGGACCACACTTTGAGAACCACACTACTCTGTATGTATTATGTTTAGCCTATTGATAGACAACAGAGATTTTTTTAACCTCTTGATGTTACAAACTATACAGCAATGTACAGTAGGGAAACAAGGAATAGAATCTTATTTTTATACTGTTTCAAACAGGTATAGGTATTTCTGTAGAATGAATTTCCAAAAGTAGATTTTCTTTTTTTTTTTTTTTATGGGAAACAGGCATACTTTATTATATTCCATGAGTAGTTTAAAAAAGTGGATTTTCTGATTTGAGGATTATATACATTTGTAATCTTGATATATACTGTAGTGTCATATTGGCAGAGATTCCAATTTATATTTTTACTAACAATATATAAAAGTGCCTATTATACCACACTGAAAGAGCCCATTATAAAACAATATTTTTTGTAGATCTGATAGGTGAAGGTGGCTTTAATTTGTATTTATCTATTTATATAATTAAAAACCATTTGTATTTCCTTTTTGAAATTTACTGTCTAGAGTAAGTTACCTAATCATTCTAGGTCCCAATTCCTTTATTTGTAAAATTGAAATATTAATATTCTTAAAAACTAGGCAGCCCAAACTGCTATGGCATCATGACCTTATTTTTGACCCTAAATAATCAATTAAATTTCATTTCAGACTATCATACAATTTCATTTATTTGTCCATTTATTTTTTCATGAAATAATTATTTGACACCTACAATATGCTAAGTAAAGGGGATAAAGATGTGAAAACATTATTTTTGAGAAATTTATTGGCTACTAGAGAAGACCAACATTCAAAGAGTTATGTTATAACTCTTTGGTTATAAATAATGGTTATAATGAAAGTCCTGAGAAAGTCCAGGAAAAAGAAAACCTAACTTTCCCTGGGGAGACTGGGGAAAGCTTCATGCAGAAGATAGCTTTGAACTGACACTTAATGATGAAGAAGAGTTTGCCAGGTGGACAAGTGGGAGAGGATGTCCCAGTCAGAAGAACAACCTGTGCTAAACCAAAGAAGCATGGGCAAATATGGGTATTCAGGGAACTACTGTAGTGTTGATGCTTAAAGAACAGAGATGGGAGAAGGGCCACCCTGATTTTCTTCACATTTGGAATGAAAGAAGGACCTCAATCCCTTCCTTTTGGCTCATTACAAACCCTAGACTGTAATATAAATGTTTCCCTCATATTTCCAGTAGCCAATTTTCTCTCTATTACTTCTCTCATCTAGTCCTCTTTGACCATGGCATTTGTGGTTTGGACTTTTCTTTGTCTCAAATGAAGATTTATTTAGGGCCTTGCTGCATGAGCTTGCCAATTGAATGTTCTGTCCACCACATAATTCTTAATGAAAGAGTCAGAGGTTAATAAGAAAAAGAAAAGATAGAGGGAATTTTTTGTGTGCTATAACTTTAAGAGTACATAGTCTCAAGGACTATTTGCAGAAATAGGGAGATCTTCAAAACATATTATCGAGAAAAAAGAGAGGATGCAGAATGTCTAATGACATAGGAAGAGTTGTTTCTGTTATTTTTCATCTACCTACAAATCATATATCTATTCTATTTATTTGGCTACTCAATTCTATGTCTTTTTAAAATTAATGTATTCTGATATATTTCTACATCATTAAAACTCTTCATAGACACTACTTTTAGGCTGCCTTGGCTATCACCCATTGCACCATTGGATGGATGTTCCACAATTTGACTGTTTATTCTATTTTTAGACATTTGGGTTTATACATTTTCATTCATATAAGCAGTGATAAATCATTAACAAAGTTTGTCTTAGTCCATTTGTGCTGCTATAACAGAATATTACAGATGAGGCAATTTATAAAGAGCAAAAATTTATTGGCTCACAGTTCTGTAAGTTGGGAAGTCCAATATCAGGGGCTGGCATCTGACAAGAGTCTTCCTGCTGCATCATAACATGGCAGAAGGCATCACCTGGTGGAAGGGCAAAGAGGCAGTGAGAGAGAGCAAGAGGGGGCAAACCCTCATAATTTAAATATCTCTTAAGATCCCACCTCCCAATGCTATCACAATGGCAATTAAATTTCAACATGAGTTTTACAGCAGATGAATATTTAAACCCTAATGTTCCTCCCCTTGCCCCCCAAAACACATGTCCTTTTCACATACAAAATTTATTCCATCCCAGTAGCCCTCAAAGTCTTAACTCGTTCCAGCATCAACTCAAAAGTCCAAAGTTTAGAGTCTAAATTAAATCAGATATGGGTGAGTCTCAAGGCACAATTCATCCTGAGGCAAATTCCCTCCAGCTTGTGAGCCTATGAAATCAAAACAAGTTATATGCTTCCAAAGTACAATGGTGGGACAGCACAGTATAGACATTTCTATTCCAAAAGGGAGAAATAGGCAAGAAGAAAGGGGTAACCAATTGGTCCCAAGTAAGTTCATGTGGGAGCAAGGGGGAAACTTCCCCTTTTCCCCCAAAATTTGCTTAAAGATCAGCTCACAATTAAGGCACGTTAATAAGAGGAAGAGGTTTGTTTACAATGCACACAGGGAGAATCGCAGATGATTACCCAATATCCCAGTGGGATACAAATATTTTTATACCTCCTTTTAGAGGGGAGGGGGAGGGGAATGTAGGTAATTCTGTTTAGGGGCAATGAATAGTTATTAGGGAGGATGAATGAATGAGGGGATACAGATTGACTTGTAAATGATTCTCTTTGCAAATTAAATTAACCTTAAGCAACAGATACCATATTTAAAGTGATTTGGGCCAGGTTTGGTTGCATTCTTGATTTTCTTTCCTGCAATATAGTGAGATAATAGTGGAGGGAAAGGAAGTTGATTGTTCTTTTGTAGGGTCTGTCTGGTTATGCAGATAGAGGGAAAGCCCCTTCCAAGGGCCAGTTGATCTCTAAGGGCCTTGAATTCAAAATACTCTTTATACCAAGGAGTCATATTTTGGGCTGAAATTTCGCGAGTGCCTTTATTCAAAACTCAAAGGGTGAACAACATTAAATCTTACACCTTGGGAATAATCTTCTTTGACTCCATGTCCCACCTCCTGGACACATTGGGTGGGTATTGGGCCCCCAAGGTCTCAGGGAGCCCGGCTTCTATGGCTTTTCTTAGTGTAGCCCCTGAAACATCTGTCACTGGTTGGAGTCTCCCGCCTGCAAATCTTCCAGGCCAGTGTTCCTGATAGCTCGACAATTCTGGGGGCTTGAATCCTCCACCCTCTGTGGTTCCACTAGGCATTGCCCTAGTGGGAACTCTCTGCAGTGGCTCTGCATCTGTTGCAGGTTTCTGCCTAGACCTCCGGGCAGTCCAGTATATCCTTTGAAATCTAGGTGGAGATAGCTGTGCCCCCACAGCTCACAAACTCTGTGTGCCTGCAGAATTAGCACCATGTGGACACTGCATGGCTTACTGCTTGTGCTCCCTGGAGTGGTGGCCTGAGTTGCACAGTCCCACTTGTGTCACAACTATGGTGGCTGAGGAGCACTGTTCTGGAATAGAGAGCAAGGTGGCCCTGGGCAGTGAGCCCATGGAGGGCATGCCAGGCCCATCTCCTGAACCCATTCTGTCCTCTTAGACATCTGGGCCTACGATGGAGGAGTAGCCTTGATGATCTCAGTAATACCTTTGGGGTTGTTCTCCCATTGTCTTGATGAATAGCATCTGGCTTCCTTCTATCTGTAGTAATCTCTTTATCAAAGGATTGCTTGGCCACACCCATACATGCTTTTTCATTCTTTATATGGCTAGGCTACAAATTTTTCAAATCTTTATATTCTGCTTCCCTTCTAATTATAAATTCCATCTTTAAATTATTTCTTTCTTCTTCCATTTTATTATGTGTAATTAAAAGAAGCTATTCATCACCATCAATATTTTGCTTAGAAATTTCTTCTACCAGATATGCTAGCTCATTGCTCATAAGTTCTGCCTTCCATAAAATCCTTGGGCATGGACACAATTCCTTGCCACTTTATATCAAAGATGGCCTTTACTCTCTAGTTTTCAATACGGTGTATCACTTTTGCATCTGAGACTTCATCAGAATTGCCTTTACCATCCATATTTCTGCCAGCATTCTGGTCATGACCACTTAATATCTAAGAAATTTCAAACTTTTCCTGCATTTCCTGTGTTTTTCTGAGCCATTACCATAATCACCCTTAGCGATCTACTTATGAAAATACAGGCTTTTTCTAACCTGATCCTCCAAATTCTTCAAGCCATTGCCCATTACCTACTTCCAAAGCTGCTTCCACATTTTCAGGTATTTGCTATAGCAACACCTCACTTCTCTATTACCGATGTTCTCTGTCTTAAGTCTGTTTTGTGCCACTATGACAGAATACTACAGACCAGGGAATTTACAAAGAACATTTATTGGCTCATAGTTCTGGAGGTTGGGGAGTCCAATATCAAAGTACTGTCATCTGGCAAGGGACTTGTTGCTCCATCATAACAGGGCAGAAGGCACCACATGGTGGAAGGGCAAAGAGACAATGAGAGAGAGCAAAAGGGAGTAAGCCCACTCCTGTGATAATGAACCCACTTGCATGATAACAGCATGAGTCCATTCAAAAGGCCAGAGCCCTCATGACCTAACACCTTTTAAAGGTCTCACATTTTAATACTGTTACAATGGCAACTAAATTTTAACATGAGTTTTGGAGGAGACAAACATTCAAACCATAGCAGAGTTTATCTTGGATAGTGTGATAATGGGCAAAGATTTTCTGTAACTAAAAAAAGTGAAAGAAAAAGCCAGGTATAAGAAAGATATTTTGGCTACAGCAGCATCAATAAACAATAATACTTCTCATCTATTTAGTATTGTACCTGGCATTGTGTTAAGAGTCTGGTGTGTTTTAGATTTTGGGCTGCTTTCTTCAAAGGCCACACTATGAAGTCTATGCTATTATCAACCCTTTTTGACACATAGAGAGAAATTTTGTGTTTTTATAGAAAGCTACATCACACCCTTGTGGGTTATAAGATTCTGACTCTTTTTTTTTTGAGCTATTTTGTACCTCTTTGTAAATTGAAGGTAACAACTGATGGTTGGGTGCAAACTGTGTCTTATCTGGTAGAAATTTAATTTATTTCTTCTCTTAGTGTTACCTATTTGTAAATCGTACTTTATCCTGTCATCTTGCACAAATTGTTAACCCTTATCAAATTATTCAGTTCTTTTAGTTTTCTTCAATATTTGGCTACAACCCTCCAAACTAACATATCCAATTATTTCCCCTCTCTCCTGACTTTGCATCACCAAGAAGTAAAACCTGACTGCCCGGATTCTTTCTGTCCTTGTGGCTAGCCTTTTCCCCAGGATCTGTGAGTTAAGTCCTGATAACTTGACATATACCTTGAAGGACTTACCACATGCATAGGCTGGGTTTCTCTTCGGATGAGCCACTGTGTGGGCCACTAAGGAAGTCTGTCAAAATGCCCAGGCTACGCATGCCCTTGGACGAGAGGTAACCAAGATGTGGACAACATAACCAAGAACACTGAGAGTTTTGCATCAAGAAAGTCAATAAGCAGTGCTACAAAATTGAAAGATTTTCCCCCACAACCTCTGGGAATCTACTAGGCTAGATACCCCTAGAGGTATCTAAGTTTTTTACTATGATAAGTTTTTTACTATGTTTTTTACAGTTTTTTACTATGATACATTTTATATTATTTCTTTTTTTCTTTCTATATATCCCTCTTGGAAGATAATTACTCTTTAGGACCCTAAGACAACCAACCTTTGCTACCACTTTTCAACAAATGGTTCAACTGCTTTTGCAGGAATAAAAGTAACAGGAGTCCTCAGGAGGCTGTTGCTTAGACCCTGGTTCACCCCACTCAGGAGGTTTATGAGTGCCGCAGAATTGTTCAGCAACAAAATGGCATCCATTCATCTTCAACAAAAGGGTGGACTGACAATGTTGAGCTTTACCTGAGTCCTGTGCCTTTGGAAAACAGTGAGGGCTAAGAATCCTCCCTTTTCTGGTATGGGAAATGACTTACTACAAACTACTGCAGTATGAGATACAGGAAAAACAAAGTCAGTTTCTCCTACTATACTTTCATAACACAGAACACTTTTGTGACCGCAGATGTATGGAGATATTTCTGCATGCACTAAGCAATCAATTCTTCAGCAGATTCTCCAGTGGACACCATCTGGGTGTCCTCTAAATTCAATTCTGACACTGTGTACCTGGAGATAGTATCATATCACACATGTTGAGGTCTCAGTCCCACAAGAGTGACCCCAGTTTCAGATGCCAGTTGCCAGTAGTAGGTTGTCACTTATGCTTCTGACTAACCAGCTATAAATTGGGAGTTCCCATCACCCTCAACTCAGATTTGATTAATAAGCAAGAGCAGTTCAAGAGCAAGGTGGTATATGGGAAGGAGCACAGAACTTCCATGCCTTCCTCGGGTGTGCCACCCTTGAGGAACCTCTCTGTGTTCAACCATCTGAAAGCTTTTTCCAGCCCTGTCCTTTTGAGGTTTTATGGAGATTTCATTAAGTAGGCATGAATGATGAAATCATTGGCCATTGATGATCAACTTAACCTTTAGCCTCTCTCATTAGTCTACAAAAGAAACTCTTACCACTCTGAAGATTCCAAAAGTTTTAGGTGCTGTATGTCAGGAAACTGGACAAAAACCAAATATATACAGGCATGCATTGCTTAATGACAGAGCGGTGTCACTTAATGACAGAGATACATTCTGAGAAATGTGTCATTAGGTGATTTTTCTCTTTGTGCAAATAGAGCATACTTACATAAACCTAGATGCTATAACCTACTACACACCTAGGCTACATGGAATAGCCTATTGCTCCTAAGCTACAAACCTGTACAGCATGTTACTGTACTGAATACTGTAGACAATTATAACACAACGGTAAGTATTTGTGTATCTAAACATGGCAAAGGTACAGTAAAAATACAGTATAAAAGATAAAGAATGGTACACCTTTATAGGGCATTTACCATTAACAGACCTTGCAAGATGGGAAGTTGCTCTGGCTGAGTGAGTGGTGAGTGAATGTGAATGCCTGGAACACTATTGTATACTACGTAGATTTTATAAACACTTTATAGTTAGGCTACACTAAATTTATAAAAAATATTTTTCTTTAATAATAAATCTTAGCTTATGTAACTTTTTATAAATTTATTTTTAAATTCCAGAATATTACGGGGGTAGAAACACTTTGGTTACGTATGTTCCCTTTGCACCACCCAGGTCAGAGCTACGAGCATGCCCATCTCCCAGGCAGTGTGCACCGCACCCATTAGGTGTGAATTTACCCATCCCCTTTACCCCCCCCTCCTGCCTGACACCCAATGAATGTTACTTCCATATGTGCACATAAGTGTTCCTCAATGAATGCCAATTTAAAGCAGACAAAAACATATACTGGGAAGAAGAACTGCTATTCACTAAATGGTGTTGGGAAAATTGGATAGCCACATGTAAAAGACTGAAACAGGATTCGCACTTCTCACCTCTCACAAAAATCAACTCACCGTGGATAACAGACTTAAACCTAAATCATGTGACTTTTTTACTTTTACTTTTAACTTTTTGACTCTTTTTTAATAATACAATCCTCCTTGGCCTCCCAGAGTGCTAGGATTACGGGAGTGAGCCACCTCTCCTGGCTTCTTTTACTTTTTAACCCTTTTTGTTAGAAACTAAGACACAAACACACACATTGGCCTAGGCTTACCCAGGGTCAGGATCATCAATATCGCTGTCTTCCACTTCCACATCTTGTCCCGCTGGCGGGTATTTGGGGGCAGTAATACACGTGAAGCTGTCATCTCCGATGATGACAATGCCTTCTTCTGTAATACCGCCTGAAGGACCTGCCTGAGGCTGTTTAACAGTTAACTTTGTTTTAAAATCTATAAATCAAAGATGTGCACTCTGAAATAACAGTAAAAAGTATAGTGTAGTAAGGACATAAACCAGTAACATAGTCAAATATTTATTATGATTATCAAGTATTATGTGCTATGCATAACTGCATATGCTGTACTTTTATATGACTGTCAGCACAGTAAGTTTGTTTGCACCAGCATCACAACAAACATGTGAGTAATGTCCTGCACTATGTTGCTATGACAGCTATGATGTCACTAGGCCGTAGGAATTTTTCAGCACCATTATAATCTCATGGGATCACCATTGAATATGACATCTGTTGTTGACCAAAAGGTCATTATACAGTACATGACTGTATTTCACAATATTACATCTACCTTTTCCCATATGACTTAGGTAAGACTCAAAAGTGAACTCCTTGTTTACCTAGAAAAAGACCATACATAGACTCTCCACATTTTCTTTCTTTCTTTCTTTTTTTGAGACAGACTCCCTCTGTCACATGAGCTAGAATGCCCTGGTGTCAGTCTAGCTCACAGAAACCTCAAACTCCTGGGCTCAAGTGATCCTCCTGCCTCAGCCTCCTGGGTAGCTGGGACTACAGGCACATACCACCATAGCTATTTTTTTCTATTTTTAGTAGAATCAAGGGGCAGGTAGGGGGAATCTAGTTCTTGCTCAGGCTGGTCTCAAACTCCTGACCTCAAGTGATCCTTCTGACTTGCCTTCCAGAGTGTTTAGATTACAGGCGTTAGCCACTGTGCCTGGCCCACATTTTCATTCTTTATCTCATAAATATTTAGCTAAAATATTTGTCCCCACTGACCAAACTGAAGAAAATGCCTATTAACTGGACCTGATCAAACTTTATTCGGGGCTCCTTCCCCAGGCCCTGAGCTTTGGCCCACCCTTGAGCATTGGAACATGGAACATCCCCTCCTTAATGGGCCTTCCTGAGCATGAGACAACCTTACGACGAAGCATTCCCTGATCAACTGTTGAGTCAGGCCACCTGTTCATCCCAGGTCCCCACATCCATTTCTTACTAGTGTTATTTACTCCTTCCTATAAAGGAAAAGCCTTGTTTTTTTTTTTTCCAGATCTTTGGAATGCTTGCAGAACTCATGATCAGGGCATTCTCCATATTGCAGTAGTTTTTTCTACCTTATTGCAGTAGTCTTTTAAAAATAAAAGTCTTTCCTCACCTAAGTTTGGATTTTTTTATCTTAATTTTTAATAGACTTTATTTTTCTAGAGCAGTTTTAGATTCATGGCAAAATTGGGTGGAAAGATACATAGAGTTCTAGTATATCCCCTTCCCCTACACATGCATAGCAGCTTCCCACATTGTCAACATCCCACACCACAGTGGTACATTTGTACCACTTTGTGAACCTTTATTGACACATAAAAGTCTATGGTATACACTAAGATTCACTCTTGGTGTTGCACATTCTATGGGTTTGAACAATGTATAATGGCATGTATCCACCAATGTAGTATCACAGAGAGAAGTTTTACTGCCTTAAAAATCTTCTGTGTCCTGCCTACTCATTCTTCTTTTCCCCTCAATCTCTGACAACCACTGGTCATTTTACTGTCTCCACAGTTGTGCCTTTTCTAGAATATCATATAGTTGGAATCATATAGTATATGGGCTTTTCAGATTGGCTTCTTTCACTTAGTAATATACATTTTTCTCCATGTTTTTTTCATGGCTTGATAGTTTATTTCTCTTTAATGCTCAATAATATGCCATTGCCTGGAGATACCACAGTTTATTTATCCATTTACCTACTAAAAGACTTCTTGGTTGCTTCAAGTTTTGCCAATTATGCATAAAGCTTCTGTAAATGTTCATGTGTAGGTTTTAGTCTGAACTGTCAATTTTCAACTCCTGTGGGTAAATACCAAGGGGCATGATTGCTGAATTGTATGGTAAGAGTATGTTTAATTTTGTAAGAAATCACCAAATTATCTTCCAAAGTGGCTGTATCATTTTGCTTTCCTACCATCAATGAATGAGAGTTCCTGCTGCTCCACATCCTTGTCAGCATTTGGTGTTGCCAGTGTTCTGGGTTTTGGCCATTCTGATAGGTGTATAGATGTATTGTATTATTGTTTTAATTTGTATTTTCTTAATGACATATAATGCGGGGCATATTTTCATATACTTATTTGGCATCTGTAGATCTTCTTTGTTGAGGTGTTTGTTAAGGTATTTGGCCCATTTTTTAACCAGGTTATCTGTTTCCTTTGTTAAGTTTTAAGAGTTCTTTGTATATTTTGGACCACAGTCCTTTATTAGATATGTCTTTTTTTTTTTTGAGACAGAGTCTCACTCTCTTGCCCGGGCTAGAGTGAGTGCCGTGGCGTCAGCCTAGCTCATAGCAACCTCAAACTCCTGGGCTCAAGCGATCCTTCTGCCTCAGCCTCCTGAGTAGCTGGGACTACAGGCATGCACCACCATGCTCGGCTAGTTTTTTCTATATATTTTTAGTTGTCCAGTTAATTTCTTTCTATTTTTAGTAGAGACGGGGTCTCGCTCTTGCTTAGGCTGGTTTTGAACTCCTGACCTTGAGCAATCCGCCTGCCTCGGCCTCCCAGAGTGCCAGGATTACAGGCGTGAGCCACCGTGCCCGGCCTAGATACGTCTTTTGCAAATATTTTCTCCCAGTCTGGCTTGATTTTTTGAGATGAATTTGTTTTTTACTTGACAGATATTTTCAGAAAAAAAATTGTGAAAGACTTTGAAATAGTAAAAAAAAAAATTATCTTGTTAGTTGGACTTTTTAGGGTTATTGATTTTTCATTTTCTTTGAGCTAATTTACCACTCTGTAAACTTTAAAAAACTAATAATCATGATTCTTCTCCTTAGAAATGCAAATAAACTGTGTCCAAAATGTAACTGATCATTGCCTTCAGGATAGATAGATTGGTTTGCCTCTATTTGTAAAATTCAGTTCAGTATTTTTTATTGCCTAGATATGTGAACTATCCTTTGAAACAGTTATATTAATAACATCTTACTGGTTCTCTCATTAATTAGTGCATTAAACAAATCTTTGACACATGTTCATTTTGTATTCATTTGTATGAGTCATGATTTTACTGTTCCATTTTTAAAAAAGTTTTCTGTAACGTGTAGAGAAGTTGGTGTAACTTAGGCTACAGAGCTAGTGGAGACTTGTCTCAGACACAGGACTCCTGAACCACAAAGCACATGTGCTTACTCACCATGTTATACTTGGAAGCAAAAAGATAAAATAAAAAAGCAAAAGCACTTCTACCTGTTACCTATTAGGACCAATGTGCTAATGGCTGACGCCAGTGTTCCCTGTGGGGAACTCAAATAGAAAAGGATGAATTCATTTAAAAAGAGTTGGGAAATTTATTTTTCACCCAGAATAGGTTCTGCCAAAAAAGCCTCTACTAGCATTTGGGAATCAGAGCAATTAGTAGAGAAATCAGGCTGCTCTGCTGGGCTTGAGGACATTTCCCAAACAAAGCTTACTCTGATTACGGAATTCTTAATTAACATTCTGAGAGGGTGGTCACAGGGGCTCTGTGCCCAGGGTGCCATAGCAGTTGCTTTGTTTGAGTGAAGTCCCCAGTGTTAACAGTTGGATATCCGCAGATTAAGTGCAGGCAATACTTGGATAGACAATTGAAAAAGTAATTTTTTGATGCTTTCCCCAGCTGCTGCTGACAGATTAGCTGGGATGTTATCCAGGTTCCTTTACTATAGCTGATAAAACTTTATGAGAGAAGTACATGAGTTTCTACATTATTGTTGATTTAGCTGGGAAAAGAATTTGGAAACACTGCTGCACTTCTTTTATGGGTTGTGAGTCAACTAGTGTAGGTAGGTTTTACTTGCTGGACATTGTTCCTGTTGGGAGAAAACATATTACTATAGACAATCAATTAAAAGAAAACCATACCAAGTGGTTATTTTACTTGTCTCTCTGGCACCCATTCTACCTCATCCCACTTTTGTGGCCACCATGATCCATGTCTCCTGCACTGGGATGTGAATAGGCAAAGCTTCTTAGGGTTATCTGATTTCCTTTGCCACAAAGGATGGGGATTCCTGGCCTGGGTAGAGCCCAGTGTGTAGATTATATTTCTTTTGGTCACAGTGGTTGTTCAGGTGTGGTCCAATCAGAGTAAGGCTCAGGGTTTTTGTTCAGTTGTTGTGGAAACCCTATTGTCTTCTACCCTGGGTGTTTTGGAGAAAGAACTGTAGTACCGCTTTCTGCTGGCAATGCTCTTACATCCACGGGAAAAGCCATCTTGAAGATAAATAGATACAGAGAAGAGTGCCTCCAGGAATCACAGAGAAAGGAAACTGAAGCTTTAATGAAATTGCACTTAAAGCCCATTCCACCTCTGGCCTTTTCAGTGACTTGAATCTGTAAATTTCTCTTACTGTTTGAATCAGTTTGATTTGGGTTTTCTGTCACCAGCAATAGAGGGAGGATTCTTACCACCAAGCACTAGATTTTTCTGTGGTTCCAGCCGCTTTTTACTCTTTATGTGGTGTTGCAGTAACAGTGCAGAAGGGATTTTAGAACATGACCCTGGCTTGCTTCTCATCCTTGGGAAAGAGCGGGGATTATGTTCACTAATCCCCCTGGGAGTTCTTAGAATCCCTTCAATCTTAGAAGCTTTTCACCTTTCCCAGTCCCAGCAGTTAGAGGGACAAGTTTTGACTAGCTGTTTGTGGCCTTCCACAGCACTGAAATGTCTGAGGAGAGAGTGGAACTGGCCCCAATCTGAGAAAGCTGGATTTCTGGACAGATAGTGTTTTCTGGAACTTTTTCTGGGAAACACAGTTCTACAAATTTGTAGAAAATTACACTCCTATTTGTGTGTCTTTAAGACTAAGAGGTTCTGAAAGCCTACTGTACTGTGAGCTCCCTGAAGAGCAGGACACATATTTATTTTACTCACTGCTTTATCCACAGGACCTAATGTGGTGGCTGGCCTCTAGGAACCATTAAATAATTATCTATTAAGTTAGAAGGACAAGCAAATGAGCAGGAGTCAAAGGGCACAGAGTTTTGGCAGGTTTCTTTTTATAATGTATCAATCAGGGTTTTCATTTCAGAACCTATGATTATAATTTTAGATTACAAAGTTTTGTTAAATTAAACTTAGTGGAAATTTTATCCCCTTACCCAATTCTTTGTTTAACTCTTTCTTTCTTCTAAATTCAAAAAGAACGCATCATCTGAATTTCTCTACGAAGAAAGTCATTTCATTTGTAACTGTTGAACAAGTGTTAGATTGATGAAATCTCTATATACCATGGTAAATAAATGAATGATATATAAATACCTAAAGAACTATGTCACACTGATTTTTTTTTTTTTTAAATCGTGAAATAACTTGCAGAGGCAAAGTCCATGTTTTGAGTAGCCTACATGCTTTTGGCATTACTGGTTCAGTTGCAAAAAGCTGAACAAAGTAAAGATAGAAGAGAGAAAAATGCCACTGTTAGTTCGTTTTCTTTGTTATAAGATATTAATTGAAATATTAACTTTTTCCATAGCTAAAGGGACAGAAACCATGAATACAATTCTGCTAACTTCCAAGGAAGACTAGATAAGAACCATTCAATTACAGGTTGCTTATTTATCTAATTCTCTTGGCAGTATTTGCTTTTGGTGAAACAAATCACCTGTTGAAGAGAAAAAAAAAAGCCATTTAAGTGATTAAAATCTACTTCAGCTAATTTCCTCTTTAACCTATTTGTAAGCCAGCAAGAGCTGATAATTGTAATGAATAGTTCTTATGGGAAGCTTTAATTGACATTTGGATCTCATTAGACTTTGAAAAACTTCTGCCATCTTATTCTTTTTGAGTTCCTTTGCTGGGATTACAGTTTCCAAGGAAGTCTTCGGTACATGGAATTTAATGCATTTAAGCTTAAGAGTTTAGAATCCATCTCTGCCATTACTAGTTGCCATTGAACAAGGTCAATTCTTTTTTTTTTAAACTCAGTTTTTGCAATTGTAAAATGATTGTTATGATGGATTATTACGATGATTAAATGAGCTAATATAAAGAGCTAAGTTTATAGGTATAAAGTGCTAACAGTGTCTAGCATATGATGAGCACACAATAATAGGTAGGACTCATTTTTTTTTTATATTGTAATAGCCTATTTTTTTTTCTTTTTATTGGGGGAAAACTACAAAGTGTTTACAGTACAATGTTTACAGTCACAATTTGTAGTGAGCTGATTTCCCAAAATATATTACCACTCAAGTTGACTTATCTTGTTACATTCAAAAACCTACTCTGTCAAAGTAGTCCAGAGAGTACATACATAGTGCTCCAACGGTATCTACGTACAACCAACACTCCATTTTAAGTGTACAATTAAATGATTTTCAGTGAATTTACTGAGGTGTACAGTTAATCACATGAATCAGTTTTTGAGGAATTCCTTTCCCCTATTGAGACCCGTAATTCCGCTCTCCAACTACTTTTCAAGCATATCCCACCCCTCCACAGTGACACCCCCACGTCACTCAGACTTGGGTTTACTCCCCACCCCCCAATTCCCCAGTGTTCGCTCCCACCCTTTGAGCACCATAGTGTTAATCAGTCAATACCAATTTGATGGTGACTATTCTTCAGAATTTATTCCACAACATTGACAAGGATGGAATCCTTCCGAATTCATTCT
>CAUYRT010032378.1:0-29618 GCA_963574885.1 Lepilemur ruficaudatus | reverse complement strand
GTTGAGCCTTTCTTTGTATGTTTATTGATTATTAGTCTATCTTCTTTTGAGAAGCTTCTATTCATGTCCTTTGCCCACTTTTTAATGGGGTTGTTTAATTTTTTCTTGCTGATTGTTTGAGTTCTTTGTGTATTCTGGTTATTAGCCCTTTATTGGATGTATAGCATGTGAATATATTCTCCCATTCTGTAGGTTGTCCATTTGATCTGTTGATTGTTTCCTTCACTGTGCAGAAGCTTTCTAATTTAATCAAGTCCCACTTATTTATTTTTGTTATTGCTGTGATTGCCCTTGGGTTCTTCTTTTTTTTAAATGTTTTTTTTTATTTCAGCATATTACAGGATTATGAATGTTTAGGTTAATTTACTCCATGATCCAATAATCATTCAGCAGTAGGTTATTTCATTTTTATTACTTTGTCTAGACATGAGTGTTTCTGTTAGAGTTGATTTCTAATTTTATTACCCTGTGGTCTAAGAAGATACATGGTATAATTTCTATTTTTTTTTAATTTGTTGAGGTATTTTTTGTGGTCTAAGATGTGATCAATCTTACAAAATGTTCCATGTGCTGATGAGAAGAATGTATATTCAGTAGTTTTTGGGTAGAATGTTCTGTAAATGTCTGTTAGGCCCATTTGCTCTAGAGTCCCATTTAGGTCAAGTGTTTCTTTATTTATTTTCTGCTTGAGAATCTGTCCAGTTCTGTCAGGGGGTGTGGAAGTCCCCAGCAATTATGATGCTGCTGTTTATCACGTGGTGTAGATCTTGTAGGGTTGGCGGTCTGACTCTGAATGCACCAGTGTTGGGTGCATAAATATTTAGGACTGTTAACATCTTCTTGACAAATTGCTCCCTTTACCATTATATAATGACCATCTTTGTCTTTCTTTACTTTTGTTGATTTGAAGTCTATGTTATTTGATATGAAAATGGCTACACCTGTTTTCTTTTGATTTCCATTTATATGAATATTTTTTTCCATCCCTTCATCTTGAGTCTGAATGAGTCCTTGTGGGTTACATGTGTTTCCTGGAGACAGCAGATACTTGGCTTGTATTTTTTTTTAATCCATTCAGCCAGCATATGTCTCTTGAGTAGGGAATTCAAGCCATTCATGTTTATTGAAAGAATTGATAAGTGGGATGTATTTCTGTTCATCTTGTTAAATAGAAACTTATTGCTTTGTTTTACCTCTTGAACCATTGTTTTATATGGGCTCTGAGCTTTAGCTTTTGGGTGACTTTACACTGGTGGGTTTCCATTGTGCTGATCAATGTATAATGCAGATTTGAGTACTTCCTGCAGGACAGGTCTGTTCTTGACAAATTTCCTCAGTTTTTGCTCTTCTGAAAAAGTCTTTATTCCTCCTTCATATAAGACACTTAGTTTTTCAGGGTACCAAATTCTAGGCTGGCCATTATTCTGTTTAAGAAGACTGAAGATGGAAACATAATCCCTTCTGGTTTGTAAGGTCTCAGTTGAGAAATCTGCAGTTAGCCTGATGGGTTTTCCTTTATAAGTTACCTGATGTTTTTGCCTTATGGCTTACTGGAGTTCCTCTCTCATGTTACCTTTTGCTAGTCTAATGACTATGTGTTGTGGCGATTGGGTCTTTGCAATGAATCTCCCAGGTGTTTGTTAAGCTTCTTGTACCTGGATATCTAAATTTCTAGCAAGACCAGGGAAGTTTTCCTCAATTATTCCCCCAAATAGGTTTTCCAACCCTTATGTGTTTTCTTCTTCATCCTCATGGGTGACTATAATTCTTATGTTTGGCCTCTTTACATAATCCCATATTTCTTGTCAGCTTTATTCCTTCCTCTTAATTCTCTGTTCTTTATATTTGACTGACTTGTCTAATTGAGAGGGGTTGTCTTCAAGCTCTGTTATTCCTTCTTCTGCCTGGTCTAGTCTATTCTTAAGACTTTCAAGTATGGTTTGTATTTACTTGAATGAATTTTTCATTTCCAGAAGTTCTATTTCATTTTTCTAAATAATTCAATATTTTTTTGTAAATTTTTCATTTGTTTCCTGAATATTTTTTGTGGTTTATTTGTATGGATTTTCCTTTTTCTCTTGTGTTTTGTTGAGCTTACTTATTATCCATATTTGGAATTCTTTATCTCTCATTTCAATATTCTGATTTTGGTTAGTTTTCATTGCTAGAGAGCTGGTCTTCCCTTTTGGGGGTGACCTTTTGTTCTGACTCTTCATACATCCAGAGTTTTTTTTGCTGATTCCTTCTTATCTGGAGTAGCCATTGCTTCTTATTTTGAATTTTCTTTTGTTTAGATAGAGCTTTTTTCTCTTACTTCACTCATACACATATGTTTATAGTATATGTTGGGTAAGAACTTTCGGCTTTGCTTGTGGATGTTTTGATGGTGATCTAATAATAAGTTCTGGATGGATGCCTTGGTGATAAATATCCTTGGTTTGGTGGTATCCTTGCTCAGTTACTAGTTGTTTGTAGGCTGTAGGAAGTCATAAGCCATGTGAGTGGGCAGACTCTCTGTCTCTCTCTGAGGAGAGGGGATGGAGGTCTTTGAAATCCTTTATCTTTTCCCAGCCCTGTGGTCTTCTGAACAGTGTGAATTGTAATGGCACACCCAGTTTAATCCCTGCGACAATAGGTGGTGTGTGTGGGTGAGAATCTACCACACCCTATACGATTGAGTCAGTAAATGCTATAAAGGGTGTGTAAATTGACCTCCCTGTCAGTAGGTGGCACTTGCCAGAAGGAACAAGCTGCAGTGTTGCTTTTGGGTCCTGTGACTGGCTCTAGTCCCTCAGCAGAAGCACTCAAATGCCACAATTGGTGGGTGAAGCCCTGGAAATTCAAGTGAGTCCTTATTCTTCAGCACCGCAACGGTGGGTGGGGGAGTTCAGATGGGTGGGGCTGGGTTGGGTGAGCTTGCCTTCAGGCTCCCCAAAGCTGGCAAGGTATCTGTTTCAGTAGGAATCAAAGGTCTGCTCCCAGTTTCTGGGCAATGCCACCAGGGAGGGGCTGAAGTGGCCCCACCCAACCAAAAAGTCTGTTTGTTGAGGTGGGGCCATCTGAGATTCACAGTTGGGCAGTCTGGAGTGGGCCTCATGCCTCTCTGCTCTCCCTTGCTCTATGGTTTTCTCCTGGCATTTGCCAGCCTGAGCTGAGAGCACAGCCCTCCTGTAGGGGCAACGTGCCCTGTGAACACACTGCAGCTAGGACCCACACTGCACTCTCCCCCAGGTCTGCCCATGTGGGCTCCCTTGCCTCCTGAGACTAATTCACTTAGCCCTCCCCCACCTTGTTCCCCCAAGCAACACGATTGAGGTATGGGATCTGCCCTGCAGGCACATCCCCAGGTCCCTGAAGATCGAACCCTGACCATACCAGGATGAAGTGCATTGGTCCCAAGTTGCCCATGGGTGCCCAAGCAGGTTTGATGTCCCTCTGCAGTGGGATGTGCCCTGCTCTGATGAAGTCGCTGGGCAAGAAGCACCAGGGAGGGCCAGTGGGCAGGGAGCTCACAGTTTGAGCACCCCTCAGTCTGCTGCAGGAGCCCGAGAGGAAAGTCTGAGCTGAGCCCCACTGTCTGTGGAAGCCTCAGTGTGGTGGCTCAGTTGTCTCTCTCGACACCCTTCCCTCAGGTCCACACCCAATCTATGTTTGTCTGTTTGCTCATTTTTTCTCTTTCATCTAAAACCTCTCCTTACTGAGACACTCTGGCAGCTGTGTCTCTGGTCAGTTATCTTCATGGTTAGAATTTGGAGCCAGGCTGACTGAGTTTTGTTTCAGCTTCACTACCTAGTGGCTTTGTAATCTTGGACAACAAAACAAAACAGTCAAACACAACAAACACCAACCAACAAACAAACCCCCCCCCGTGCCTCAGTTTCTCCTGAAAACGAGTCAATAACAGTTGTCTGCCTCCTGATTTATTATAAGGACTAAGGGACTGCTGTCTATAATTAGCACAGTGGCTGGCATATAGTAAGCACTCCATAAATAGTAGCTCAGGACTCAGTCCTCTGCTCTTTTCTCCGTCCTAGAACTCAACCAGTCTCAAGGTTCTAAAGTACCCTTGGCATGTTGGTGACTCCTAAGTATTTATCTCTAGCCGTGACTTTCCTCTGAATTCCAAGGTTGAATGTCCAACTATTTATTCAAAATCTTCTTCCTTCACGATGACCTTGAAAGTGTGATAAAGTTAGATAATAGTATAGGGAAAGAATTATGGGTTATGACCTCAGTTCTTGTCTGATCTTACCACTAACCAGGTGCATGACTTTGGACATCTCAGTTTTGTCATCTGGACGGGATAGTCCGTGAGCTCCCTTCCAGCTCGGCATTTCTAGAGGTGCAAGTGATTTGCAAACAATGAAAGGCATGATATAAACATAAAGCATTTTTAATATTTAACTCTTCCCAATAATCCCTGCACACTACGGTTCCTTGGTGCTCAGAGCCCTAAACTCGTTTGTCCAGTTGGTGAGCACTGTGGTGGTGGCTTCTTTGTGCAGCAGAAAGAGCTCAAGCTCCAGAGATAGACTGGGCTTGAATTCTAGCTCTTCCACCTGTCTGGCTGGCAAACTTATTTGACTTCTGTAATCTTCCTGTGTTTTTCAGGATGTCTTTGGCTACAAGCCTTTGGCTATAAGTTACTGACCACCTGACTGAAAGTGGCTTACAGTGTAAGGACACAAGAGTATTATGTCAACGTGATGCTTGACAAGAAGCCTGGGAGTAGGTGGTTCCAGGATTGGTTTGGCAAAACCAGGCTGGCTTTGTTCTCAGTGATGCCAGAGACAGGAAGCATGGAAGAGGGTTTCTCCTTATCCAGATACTTGTTTTGTAAGGCAGGAAAGCCTTTCTAGAAGACCCCAGCAAAAATTTCCTTAGGTTCCATCGGCCAGAATTGGGATCCATGTTTAAACATTTTAGCTGCAAGGAACGCTGGAAAAGCCAGCATATGACATGTGCCACCTCTGTCAAGTGGAGATTGGCCCTGCCCACAAGGAAAGGGGAGGAAAGGGGCTTTTGAGCCAGCGATCAAAGGTGTCTATGATGAAAATCTAGCACAGAGGATTATGAAAATGAAATGGATTTATTTATTTATTCATTTAAAGTGAATCTTTAGGCTCATCAAACACTTATGTGGTGATTATTATATCCAGGTACTATTTAATGTTAACCTATTTCTTCCTTACAACTTCATGAGGGAGGTACTGTTGTGATCCCCATTTTACAGATGAGGAAACTGAGGCACCAAGAAATTAAAATAACGAGCTAAGGACTCAACCTGTAAATGGTGGAGGCAGAATTCAGACCTGGCTCCAAAGCTTGTGCTATCCACCCCTGCACCAAAATGTCTCTCCAAAATGTGTGTTAAAGCATCACTTGGAGCAGACTGCCTGGGAAGGCTGCTTTTCCGTCTTTCCTCTGGTCCTGCCACAAGAGCATATGCACATACTAGATGAAGGGGCAATGAGAAAAAGCTGAATGTACCACTTCGAGTGCCCGCCTCCTATCCATTCCAGCTTCCTGTGTTTGGTTTCCTCTTCTGGTGAATTCCTATCAATTTCAAAAACATTTGTGAAATCTATTCCAAAATCTCTTCCCTACTTATTTTATTTTATATTTTTTTACTCCTTATTTTTAAAATCCCAAACAAAGGGATGAATAAATATTTTCTGTTTCTCGGGCTGAGTAGCAATGGGTTGCCGGAGAGACCGATGGGGCCTTCGGGGGAGCTGTCCTTGAGCTTTTGCCCTTCCTGGAAAGAGGCGGCATCAGGTGTCATGAGAACACCGCAGTGACACTGCCTTCTGGTGACACAACGACATCACTGCTTTAAAATACGGCATTTAGTATATTGTTCAATTACCTCGATTTGGATGGCATCCAAGGAGGGTGGGCCTTGCAGTGATTTCTGCCGCAGTGTTCACACGGGCTGGAGAAGCAGCAGAGGGACTCGTCTGGGAGGACCCCCTTTGCTAAGGACACGAAGGAAGTGAGACAAGTATTTGTGACATAAACCAGGAACTCAGGAAGGAACAGGAAAGGACTATCACAAGTTTCCTAGCTTGGGACACTGGAAACAAAAAAGCAAGGTCACGCGTCCACACAATGAAGAAAGGAGCCTTTCGAAAGTGAGGAAAAAACAACCAAATATAACTCCCCACAAAGACGGTCAGAAAAAAACCTCCTGGTTAATTGGACAATCAACCAAGAATAACATATGAGTTCACTGAGCACCAAAGAGGGGAAAGGTGGAAGCATTAGCCAGCTAATTTAAAAATTAAGAAGTCCCTTTCTCACCTTCATGCAGAGGAATGTTCAGGAGCAGATCCTCCTAGGGCAGAGTTAGCCCCCTAACGTGGGGGTTTCCTGTACAGCCGAAGCAGCTGCACCTTTGATGACTCCTTGGATATTAGCAACATACTTGCTAAATATAGATGAACATCAACAAGTCATAAATAAGGGAACAGGAGTGGGAAACACCGCACAAAAGGTGTGTGGGCAAGAACAAAGACATCGTTCTGCCAAGACAATTATCACGTGCAGCACCGAAGCATTAATCACTGAGTCATTTAAAAGTCCAAATGCCAAATAAGAATAAAAGCCCCAAGCAGGAAACTGTCACATGTCAGGGCACTGGAAACAAACTACTACCTAGTGTCTGTTTCCAGCACTCTATTCCACGGAGGAGAAAGAAAACACAACACTGGCAGGAACTTTGAGGCTGTGACAATGGTCAGGTGGCTGAGAGCTGCTCCGGTCTGCTGTTTGACCTGTATTATTTCTTTCTCTGTTGAAATTTCCTTTACAGTATGGGAAGTGGGGGTAAGAATTTTTATCTTGATTGCCCTCAGAAATGTGGGGTATTGCAGGGTACCTCGGCCTTGCGTGTGAGCAGGTTGGACCTTATCAGTCTGGACCAGGCTAGGTCAGATAGACGTTGTTGTTTCTCAAAGCAAAGCCAGACATGTTTTGATCACGTTCTGCTCTTCTCTTCTGCCCAGATTAAATCCATTTAAACTTCAAAGAGTCCATACTTATGAAGTGCCATGTGTACATGGTGTTGGGCTTGGCTGTACCCATAACACATCAGATGAAATAAACATGGTCCCGTTTGCTAGGGAGTCTTAGTTTAAGGAGGTCTTGCCATGAGCAGATGGAAAATTCTAGATGCTACTCCCACAAGTTTAGGTAATTCCTGCAGAACACAGAAAGAATCTCATTTTGATATCCCAAAGGAAACCTGGTGCCCAACACCACAAATACAGCACATAATGCCTAAGTCACAACCTGTCAGATAGTTCTTAAACACTCAAAGGATCTGCAGAAACAAATAGCTCCTTATATAAAAAATACATATTCATTCATTTGGTAAATCCTCAGTCTAGTGCTGTTAATATATACATTGGTGACCATTAGAGAAATAGAAATTAAGCCAAGGTAGGATTAGATAGTGAAGGGAGGGGAAAAATCCATAGATCTATTTATTTACTTTTTGCTCTATGGGGATTTTTCTAAATCCTGGTGATTTATGAATTACTGCTCATTCATTCAATTACATTGCTTCATACACATCATACCACCTGAGCAACTTGACATATTCTTTATTGACCGGAGAATTTTTTGGTAAAGGGCTTCTTCTGTCCCCTCAGCACTGTGGATGACGAAATGTCTCCTGACTCATCGTTTTCTGAGTTGAAGCTCAGTCAAATGCACCTCGTTTGGCTTCGTGCCCCACCACTGGGGCCAACACGGAGGCTGGTGCTGGTGTTCGTGGGACAAACCATGTGTACTGAATGAGTGTGATACAGGGGGCCAAAGAGCTATGGAGCCTTTTCTGTCCAATACATAGAGGGATGCAAAGATAGCCCCATGGGAGTTAAGATAAATCCAAAGTGGTGTCTACGAATTCTCCAAGTCTTTAAGGCAAGCGTGGGGTGATATGCATTTATTTTTTTCTGCCTTCAGCAAGGAAATAAATGCATATTTAGGAGCTTGGGAGTGGCTGTCATAAACTTGGTTCTCATTCCCATTGCTGGCGGCAGATGTGGCCCCAGTGGTGCTGCTGAACTTCATTGCCATGCTGTGGCTGTCACTGCCTGTAGATCTCTCCTGGCCCAACGTTGTGAGCTATGCTTAGAGCTTCCTGAAGTCAGAGTTTGGCAGAGGGTCCTTAGGTGTTCAACTTTAATGCATGTCTGTCTGTGGGTGTTTTGCAATGAACACAAAGGCACAAAAAGTTGAAGTGAACATTTACTAGCATTTTGGTTGAAACAGAACCATCCTTTCCATCCTCCCAGACCCCCTACTTTCCTGCCCACAAGAGTGGCTGTCAGGTGTGGATTGTTGCAGGTCATCATTTCTAGCTTCTAGGGAGTGTAGCCACATTTGATCTCTCTGTGCTTTGGGATTTTTGCTTTCTTTCCCCCTTCCATTGATGGGAACCCCCATGGAAACTTGATGTTATATGCCAGAGAAGCTAAGAAACCATCATCTTCAAGAAAACCATTATTTTGTGTTCTAATAAGAAAGAAAAAAAAATGCTGTCAAACTGTGTCATGACATAGATTGCAAATGCATCTTGATTTGAGAGATGTTAAAATAGGTACAGAAAAAGATTTAAAGAAATACATATCCGTCATTTTCTTGGGGCCACATACATGTGGGGTCTAGCAAGCATAAAATAATCACATACATACAAGGTAAATATGCTTTCCCAGAAAAAACTCCATTTAATATCTTTTTTGCTTTTTGTGACTCACCTGTACAAAGTTTGCCTGATTGGGACTTCAGGACAGGATTCTTTGTTGGAGACATTTTTTCAAATGTCACTCACTATAGTAGCTACTAAAATGGGAAGAGTGAATCAAGTCAACACACCATCAGATGTCTCTGTGTTTTCTCAATCTATGACATGGCAGAAAGACAAACAAAATAGATAACAGCAGCAAGAACAATAAGAGCAACAATGGTAAGTGTAGGTAGCCAGCAAAGGGCTGGCTTGCTTGCAGAATGCTATTGTACCAGCTCATGTTCTCTTCCCAACAGTGCTGTGAGGAGGAAGCCCACATGGCTTTTGGAGAACAATTTTGGCAATAACTTACTATTTAAGACAAACTGAAGTCAGATGGGGTGGGGAGGGTGGTACATAGTTTGTAGTCTTGATCTGGCTCTCAGGGATCAAAGTTCATTTTAAAACTTAAAAAAGTTGTTGCATATATAATAACTATGAGAGAAGAGTGTTTGTAACATCTATGCACATTTCAAAAATAATGATAAAATGAACCCAGTAAGAAGAGAAGAAATACTGGGTACTTTTGAAGCCTTAGGCATGACATCCCCAAATGGCAACCCCCTCTTCTTCTCTCCAGAGGGGATCACTGTCTTCAATTTTGTGTTAATTGCCCCTTTGGTTTTCTTTGTGTATAGACATTCCTAAAGAAGCTATTACTTAGTTTTGCCAGTTTTGGAACCTAAGGTAAATAAAATCATACTGTAATTTTTCTGAACTTGCTTTTTTTATTGCTCAACATTATACATTTTAGATTTCGCCATTTTCATGTGTAGCCATGTTGCATCCCATCATAGGAGTATGTCGTAATTCATTCATACACTCTCTTGTCTACAGATGTTTGGCTTGTTCTGCTCTGAAGGACAAATGCTGTGAATATTCCTCTCTCTCTATATTGCCTAGTAAACATGTGCACAAGTTTCTCTTGGCTATGTGTATGTGTGTATATGCAGGTAAGTATCTGGGAGTGAATACGTCTGGGAGTGGCTATGGAGTGTGCACAAGTTTAATTTTACTAGGTGATGACATTAAATGGTATTCCAAAGTGGGAATAACAGTTTTGCTCCCACCAGCAGTGCTTGGGGGGGTCCATTATTCCATATCTTTACTCTACATCTTTCTAACACTTGATATTGTCAGACGTTTAAAATTTTTGCCCACCTCGTGGAAGTGAATAGTATCTCATAGTGATTTCATTATGCATTTTCCTGATTATTAATGAACATTTCCCCATATGTTTAATGGGCATCCATCCTGCCTCATCTGTGAAATGCCTCTTCAGCTCTTGTGCCCATGGATTGCTTGTCCCCTCGTGGATTGTTTAATTCCTACTGAATCATAGAGTTCTTTATTTTATGGATCTTCTTCTTTTGTTAATGGTAGGCATTGCAGACATCTTCTCCCAGTTTGGGTCATGTTTCTTTACATTTTTTTCCTTGGTGTCTTCTGATGAATGGAAGTTAATGTGGTTGCATCTCTATTTTTTTGTTACAGTTTTTTCTTTTTGTGACTTGCTTAAGAATCCCTCTCCATACTGAGATCAAAAAAGTGTTTTACTATTTTTTCCCTAAAAATTGTAAAGTTTTCTCTTCCCTATGTTATTCATCTGTTTGGAACTGATTTTAGTAAATGATGTGGGGGTCCATTTTCTTTCTTTTGTTTTGTTTTGTTTTCTTTTCCCTTCCTCCCTCCCTCCCTCCCTTCCTTCCTTCCTACCTTCCTTCCTTTCTTCCTTCCTTCCCTCCCTCCTTCCTTCCTTCCTGCTAACCCATTGTCCCAGCACCATCATTGAAGAGTCTTTCCTTTCCACTTACTTGCAATGTCAGAATTTCTATATCTGTATGGATCTTCTCCATTCTCCCTAATCTTTCCCACAGATTATTTGTCTATCTCTGTGCCAAAACCACCATGTTATTTACTCTGACTTTATAGTTAGTCTTCTATCTGACAGGACACATCATAGTTTTCAAGTCTGGCTAGAATCTGAATTGGTCAAGACCAGGATGATCGATAAATGGAAGATTTCCTTTAAATAAAAAAGTCACAGGAATTTCAGTTCTAAAATATGTTGGGGTTGATGCAGTTTAAGAAAATGAAAGGATAAGAAAAAGTCTTTCCCTTCAATAGCCCTACTTGAGCCAAATGTACATTCTGTCTTTGTAAATATACAACAGAAAGCTGGGATATACTTTGCTGAAGACTAGTGATGATTGTCTATTTCTGTCTTTGCAGAGGTGTGAAGGTGCGTTTGGGTTCTCTTCTTACAGGTACCAGAAATGAAGCGATTGAAACATTAAGTGCTGATGACACACACACACACACACACACACACACACACACTGTCCCCGACTTTTACTCACAAGGACTTTGATTTTCCTTTCTGCTTCTAGTCACTGGAGTTTCTCATCTGGTTGAGAAAGTCTTGTCTTTAAAACAGCTCTAGCTCACCCAAGTTGATCACATTTTAGTTTAATGGAAAAAACAGTATATATGTAATGGAAGAGAAAACAGTGCTTTCCCTGGGTTCTCTGGAAGATGTCTTCTTTAGAGTTATCTAAAGTTTATCAGCAAAATAACTTTGACTAAGTTAAATGGCGATGTGTCACACACCCAAAACGTGTGAAGCAATTTGAAAAAATATTTTAAATATGCCATGGATTTGTAAATTAATGCAGGGCTCACTGTGCTTGAATTTCCATTTCTAAACTGCTTCATTTGCATGCAAAGAGTGGGCAATTTTTGTGTGTGTGAAAATTTAGCCTTAAGAAATGAAAATCAAAAACTCAGCAACTTGAAAAGAGCTGTTAGGCATAGAAATTGTTTAATCGGTTTCCAGCAGGGCCAATGGTGTTGGCATTTTGAAATACCAGATTGGATTGGCATCCTAGGAAAAAAAATCCTCAGCTCAGAAAAAGTCGCCTAAAAAAGCCACCATCTACAAAGTGGTGAAAGAAGATAGCCGAGATATGACAAATGCCAATGAAACAAATTCTGCGATCGAGAGAGAGCCTGAAGTGTGAAATGAACAAATGTTAAATGTGATAAAATTTCTGTCAGTGCTACCCCAATCATCCACTCTGACAAATACAATGCTTGATCGAAAAATCAGGTGCTTTTGTCCGAGGGATTTTTTTCCCCCCTGGACATTTAATGAGGTCCCCCCATTGCAGGTGCATCTTCGATGTGATGATCTCCCTGTAGAGTGTATTCGAGGGGGACCTAATAATTTCCTCTCTAACAAAGTGGAGATCCCCAACTTTAGATTTTCATTCCAGGGTTTTTAACATGCAAGTTTAAAATAAGATTTCGTTTAAACACAGCTCTACATTTTGTGGTGCGTTTGTAGCTCAGACCTTGAAAACCAGACCAGAATACCACGTTTTGTTACAGACCGTATTTCTTTATCCTGTTTTCCAAATGAAAGGTACAAAGTTAGATCTATCTGTATACAATAATGATGATAATGATGAAAAAATAATAGTAATAATGAAAAGACCCATAATAATAATAATAAACATTGTGTCTTCATTTATTTATTACACACACACTTATTGGGTACCTACTTTGCGCTGGGGACTATTTTAGGTGCTGAGGATTCAAAAATCATTAAGAAACCCTGTATTTTTAAGAAGCTCATAGTCTTTGCGATGAGTTTCTTTCCAGTGGGTTTTACAACATAAGTTGCCTCATCTAGCTACCTAGTTTCTCCCAAAGGACCGGCTGAATAGAACAGGCTCAGATAACAGGAAAGTTGACTCTGTCTTTTGCTATTTTCTTGTTAGTCCAAGCCCAGGGAGGAGTAACTAGCTCAAGGAATGTGATACTATTGTCTCTGAGGTGCTTGAGCCAATGTTTTGCCATACCATTTTGTTTTCCCAGAGGAGAGCAGGGAAAATGGGGCATCCACAGTCCTAGCTTCCTTCCCCAAGGCCAGAGATGGAATTCTTGGGTAAGAATAAGAGAATACCATAACTTCGTGCTGGGATCACTGCTATTTGTGTGGTCACTGAAAAAGAACTAACTATGTGGCCCAACCCTTTTAGACACGAGTCCTAAGTTCTTAACACAATGCTTAACACATATCAATGTTTGTTGATTGAACAACTGACAATTCAGGGATGACGGGCACAGAGCTGGAGTATCTTAGAAAAGGTTTCTCTGTGGTAAAATAGAGCAGTATAGTTTCAAAATATGATAGACGCAAACGGCAAATGTTAATGTATGCCTACCGCGTATGTGTTCAAAACTAGTAAATTCTAGAGTGTGCGTGTAGGGAAGTGGAAGAAAAAAATTGTGGGTTTGGGGAGAGACACTTTGCAGGGATGCGGAGATTCTCAAGCATCGTCTTTTCTTTTTATCTTTCTCTAGGTGATCTGTAGACTGAGGTGCATATGGCATTACGGCTCAGGCTGAACTCGAAGGATCAAGATTTGGGTTCTGCTTGAATAATTATCAAATTGCTATTGCGTACTAAATCATCTTGTGATTTACCAACTCGTGGTGGATATAAAACAATTACTTTTTTATATGGCCGCACACGTGGGGTATGTGTCCCTATATAAATCTTAGCCTCAAACAATCAGGATTTATTTTCCTTAGTCAAAATTCCATACTCCAGTTAATGGGTACAAAAATACAATTATATAGTAGGAATAAGTTCTAGTATTTGACAGTACAGTAGGGAAAGGATAGTTAGCAATAGTTTATTGTATTATTTCAAAATAATTAGGAGAGAAGAATTGTAATGTTTCCAACACAAAGAAATGATAAATGTTTGAGGCAATGGATATGTCAGTTACCCTGATTTGATCATGATACGTGTGTGTGCGTGTGTCCAAATAGTGCATGTGCCTCAAAAGTATGTACAACTCTTACATATAGATTAAAAAATAAAAAAAAAAATCTGCACTCCAAATAATAGTAGACTAGTGTATGGCAAATGCTTCAAGATGTATGTGAAATGCTACTGAGCATAAAGTCCAGTATAAAACCGTGGTATAACTCTCGCCATTATAGCACACATTTTACAAAGAAGGTCAGTCTGAGCGTGGGATTGGGCAGCTACCTGCAAATGACACATCTCTGAACTAACAGTTCATATTGGTTAGGAATGCTTCTGGCTTCCAGGAATAGAAAATCTGATTGATGGTAGCCCAAAAATAACAAGAAATGTGGAGATAGGCACTTATTTTAGGTAGGTGCAATGGCTCAGCAACATCTTCAAACATCCAGGAGCCAGGATTTTTCTAACAGTTTTGCTCCTTCATCCTCAGTATATTATCTTTTTGCCTTTGTGGTTGTCACCTCGTGTTTGTAAAATGGCTGCCTCGGCTCCAGGTATCGCATGCTCATGCCAGCATCCAAAGCAGAATCTGAGAGCCAGAGGCTAAAGAACTTATCTTCTGCAACTCTGTCTTTTTAGGCAGTAAGGAGAGCTTTGAGAATTCTTCCCTTTGCTTCTCAGCCACAATGGGATCACACACTACCCTACACCAGTCACTGGGCTAGGGGAATGAGGTTGTGTCATGAGTTGTTAGATCATTCATTATTTACTTCCTGACTCTGGGAAGAGGCCCACCTTCCCTGCGGTCTGCGGATATCTGCTTGCTGCCTGAACTTACTGTCAGAGTTCTGTGGTCAGGGAAGAAGGTCATGGGCATTGCCGATCCAGAACCTATGGGATATGCTTGTGTCAGGCATCAAAGAGTTGAGAGAAGCGATATAAGAGACTAACTACTAAGGTAGTGGGTTAGACCAGGGGCCATGGACTGAATTCTGGATCTGCTGCTTACCAGCCAATATGAACCTGTGCAAATTACTTAACTCCCTGCTCTATTGTTGAATTATTAATATCTGTAATAATGCTCACCTCAAAAGGTTGTGAGAATTAAATGAGATAATATGGGCAAAGCACTTAGCATAGAACCGGGTGTGTGGTAAAGGATTAGTAAGTGGGGGGCCTCTTTTGCAGAGTCATAGGATGGAAGGTCCTCTGCTGCTACACATAGACGAAGCTTTGGGGCTCACTTTTGGACAGATCACTGTTCTGAGAGTCTGGAAGCCAGGCTGGTAATCCTGGCTCTGTCTTAATTAATGATGGACTTTTTGTAATAGACAGATAGTGACAGGGGCCCTTGGGGGTCTTCAGGGACCACTCTCACTGCACTCATTGCAGTCTGGGGACTTCCTGTACTTTCACTAATGGCACTGTTTGCTGTTGTACCTACGAAGGTGGAACATAATTGAGGGGCTCGTGCCCTCCCTGGCATTCCACCTTGTTAGTAGAAGCAGCTACCAGACAAGTTAGATGCTATGTCGCTGCTAAGATGGCTAGTGACCTCATCCAGAAGTGACTCCCTGGATCTGCAATTCTAGTGAGGCTTCTGTCCTGTTCCCTGGCAAGACTTGATTTTCTATTCTCATAACGACGAGGGTTATGGTATAAAGCTCAAAGGGATATTTGGAAACGTTCTGAGTTAACTTTGTACTTATTTAGTTTCAATAAAAACAAGGCAAATGCATAATTAGCATTTTAACAATAAATAAATTAGAACTCGAGATTGCTATAATATACACTGTTAGGAGAAGAATTGAAGAATGCAGTCTAAAAATAAAGGCAAAATCATAAACACACTCTCTTTTCTCTCTGGAAATAAAAAACACACCCCAGGGGTTCATGACAAAGGAGGAATAATGAAAGGGACCGAAAACTTTTCTTCCCACCTAATAGTGGGAAGGTGGTTGTGTGGAGTCGGATGGGGAACACTTGTATCCAAGACAATAAACTTGCCCTAAAAGCCTTGATTATTAGTTCCACTTAAAAATAAGCAGCAACAACAAGATAAATGTAAAACTGATGTTAGGAGATTTTAAAAAGCTGCAACCTATGAAAACTAAGTACGCATTTGCAAAATACTGTTCCAATCAACAGAATTGTTTCCTTCAGAAAAACTGTCGGATGCTCCCCATACTCTGTCCTGGCGTAGCCTGGAAAATTCTTTCTTCCTAGGGGACGCGGAGCTGTTCAAACGCTTTATAAAGTCTGTCATGCCCTAAAAAATTCTGAGTGTCGTCGTGGAATAATCAGCCTCAGATTTAATGTTATGAAATTTCCAAAGCCTGTTGCAATTCAGGGAAATCTGAGGCTCGTGGGGAAAGGCTGGTGAATCCGTGGTGAGACAAGGTGTACCCCAAGTGATAGGAAACCCTTGGAAGGACATGGCCCATGGATCACAACTTTGCAGTGGCTCAGACTTTTAGAACTTAGAGTATCCACATGCTTAGATTTAGCTATAGCATAGGACAGGGGTAAGTATTAACCTGTGTTTTGAGTTTCTCTAAATTGCTTTATGACAATGTATCCTGAGGCCTGTATATCTTAAGAAACAAACTAACAAATGCACAAACACAAGGAAAAGAAATTCCATGAATGAAATGATCCATACTCTGAAAAATATTTTCTATGTTAAATATTCTATAGCAGAAAAAAGATCGAGGTCAGAGATATTGAAAGTCTTTTAAAATTTGGAAATGCATGGGTGTGCGCACGTGTGTGTGTTTGCACGCACATGCACGTGTTTGAATTTTAACTCTCCTGTTTTTGGTGTGAATATGAGCATGCCATTTATCCTGCAGTGAGCTTAATCAGTTTCATCCCTTTTCTCCACCCCTGCCTGCTGGGCTCTGGCCCCCACTTTGGGAGGAGCTTTAGGAAATGATTGTGCTTCATTGATACCTGGGGAAGGACACTCAGGTATATTAAAAGCGTCTTATAGACTGGAGGGAGCTGAAGTTGGGTAAAAAAATGTAGAAGCAAATTTATAATGAAAAAAAGTGTTCCCCAACATTTATCGGGTGTCGGGCAGATGGGATGGGGGAGGAGGGGATGGGTATATACATACATAATGAGTGTGATGTGCACCGTCTGGGGGATGGTCAGGCTTGAGGCTCTGACTGGAGGGGGGAGGGGGCAAGGGCAATGTATGTAACCTTAACATTTGTACCCCCATAATATGCTGCAATTTAAAAAATAGAAAAAAATAAAATAAATTAGGCTAAGTTAAACTTAGTTAAATTAAATTTAAATTAAAAATTAAAAAAAAAAGTGTTCCTATGGTAAAAACAAACAAACAAACAAAAAAAAAACCCAGGGCCCTCGGAGCAGCTCAAGAGGACTAGGGAAGACAGGCAGGGCACACTCGGGCCAAAGCTCATTAAATAGAGACCGATCTGAAGCCAGAAGAAAGCAAACGAGTCAGAAAGGCAGGGGCTGTGTGTCCACAGGGCTTCGCAGCCCGCGCGTAGCGTTTGGAAACTGATCACAGAAGTTGAGAGCTGGAAGGGAGCTTGAAGATCACCAAGTCCAACCCCTTCGTGTTGCAGATGAGGAGAAAAGGTTGAGGGCTTTGCCGAAGGTTCCCTCTAAATCAGAGGAGAGGCGGGGCTGGGGCCCAGGACGTCCCATTCTCGGGTTGGTGGCTCCCCCACCGCTGGGCAGTGACCCATTTCCTTATAGATTTGGACTTTTGTGCTTGCTGAACATTCACTAGGAAATAATAAAGGAAATTTGGGACACCAGATTTTAAAAATAATTGACAAAGTGACAAAGGAATAACGATGAGGGTTATGGTATAATGCGAGAGTTTCTTAATGCCACCTGCATACTACCACCACCTTGAAAGCTTAAAAGTAAACACGATGGCAAGCCTCCACATCAGATTAATTTAAGCAGAATCAATGTGGGTGAAGCTCTGACACTGATCATTATAAAAAGCTCCCAGATGATTTTAATGGGCAGCCAGAGTTGGCATAAAAGATCTGGGTTTGAATCCTGCTATTGGCTGTGTGACTTTAGGCAAGTTACTTAACATCTCTGAGCCTTATTTTCTTCATGTGTGAAATGGAGCCAATAACATCTGCTTTCTAAAGTTGCTGAGAGATTAGATGAGATAAAACATGTGTCCTCGCTGGTACAACATAGGTATTTGTAATTAACACATTGACTGCCATGTGAGTCGTATTTAACTCAGGCTAGTTTTGAGCCCAGGGCTGTGTGAAGCAAAACCCTGCAACTGATTGATGAAAATGTTACTTGTTGATGTTCTTACTGTTACAATTAATATTGACAATTTCATTCTAAAAACGTGGATTGTGTTGCATATAATTCACACACAGAAAACAATAGAAAATAACAAATTAGAAAGGATTGTTTTGTTTTAATAAAACACCGTGAACTCAGGGTAAAAATTTTTTTCTAGTGTGGCAGTCAATGTGCTAAATGTTTCCTTTATGAGAACCTGAATCTCAGTGATTATAATTACAGACTCAGGTTGTTGTTTGTTTGTTTTTTTGGTAAGCTACCATTAAGTGAGTTTTTTTCCTAGTGTGTTCCTAACTCTCTGAGCACATTCTCAACAATTCTCACCTAAAATTCAAGAATGTTCTCAATTTTCAAAACAAGGTGATGGGGGAGAGTGTGTAGCTGTTAGACAGTGATGCATAATTTACTGACATGGCTGCCTCTTCAGGGCTTCTGGGGGACTGCCTGGAGGAGGTGAGCCTTATGTTAGGGGTAGTGCAGGGCTGCCCAGGGTTTGACCACGTGGTGCATGATACAGAAATATGACCTTAGATGGCACGGAGTCACATATTGAGACAATCGTTGCCTTTCTGATTTTCTTTCAATGCTTCTGCTGGTATCAGGGACATTTCACTAATCACTAATATCACTATTTAACCAGAAGTGGTTTCAGAGCCTTCTTAGAATTTAGCATTGTTTCACGTTCCTTCTGTTTGTGAGTATGGTTGCCTTTTATTTATGGCAAGTGATACTGGTTTCCATTCATAGTAGTGAACTTCTCCATTGAAAAAAATGTGCTGACTTCAAGAAAACTCTTAAGTAAACAATGTAGGCGCGGCAAGCAGACGGGACAGAAATCATGATGGAAGTTGCTGGGGCTTGGATTCCTTCCTGGGTTCCCTTCTTGGCTCACCTGTGAGACCTTGGGCTAGAATAGTAACACACCCTTCCTGGGCTTCAGTTTCCTCAGCCCTAAAATAAACGTGTTAAACTTCGACCATGTCTAAGATTGCTTCCAATTGAAGCGCATCTGCTATTCAAATTCATCACAGTTTGGCCTTTCGAGGAAAATCTCACTCATCAAAGATATGAAGAAACTCGATTAAAAAAAGGAAATGGTGAGAAGGAAATTAAAATTTTCTATGTTCCTATCCCAAGAATTCTTGGGTTACTGGTTCTTTATAAGGCCATTATTTACTGGGACCCATGTATGTGTCTTCTCTTGCTGGTAGCCCTTGTTCACTAATTTTAAACACTTGTATCTGGGTGATTGTACACATTCAGGTGTAATGCCCAAGTCAGGTGTGTCCTTTTGTGACTTTCCCAGGTAATAAGATCTGTGGGTTATTGCTAGATTAGTGTATTCCCCTCTTCTTAGCACTCTTGGGAGATCTGACACGTGATGGAGTCTCCCACTGCAGAGTGGTAGCAAAACATTAATTGGTATAAAACAGCGTTGTTGTGGTGGTTTGTACATAAAGTTGGCAACAGTGCTCTGCCCAGTCCCACCAGACTCCTAACCGTGTGAGTCTTGGTCTGCAGCACACAGGTGCTGAGGGCATGGGGGTGGGTGTAGTGGGGCATGAGGGGCGTGGGAACAGACTCTCTGCCATTCACTGAGATTGGGAAGGGAAGGGACGGGGGCGAGGCCAGCAGGTGCCCCAGGTGCAAAATCCCCGGCAGCAGCACGCTAAGTACCTCTTCGTGCTTCCTTGAGTCCTGACTGTCTGAGATCTCTCTATTCCGGGCTGCTGAGATTTCTTTTAGTTTCGCTCTAGGTAGTAGGGAACTGATTTATTACACTGGTCACTGCCTCTCTTCTCTCCCCCCAGCTCTGTGCCTTCACCACTTGGCCACCTGGTCCTCTCCAGGCTTCAGTGATGGCGTCCGTCCTCCGCCACGTCAAAGCCTCCTTTCTCGGAGGCAACTCGCGCACCAGCCCCGCTCTGCTGTGGCTCGTTTCCTGTTCGCTGGGATGAGACTGTGGATGAGCTCTGGCAACGGGGCTTGTCAGGATTTGAACTCAACCAGCCTCTTTTCAACACCTGCTGTGTCCCTGGTGTTGTCCTAGGCCCTTTCTTGTGCATTATTTGATCTAGTCCTTTCTAACATTATTATACCCATCTCATGCAGGGGAAACTGAGGCTCAGAAAATGACCTAGTTTGCCTTCAGGTGGTAATGAGCTTCTGAAACTAGTGATTTTATGTGACCTTATGCTGTGGAAAGTTTTTTGGAGTTTTCTAATGGAGGAGAAATATTGAGGGGATTTCCCAGAAAGTGAAAGTTTCTGGAATGAATGCGCAGCTTCCCTTGAAGGACTGGGAAAGTATTGCCTGACTAAACACTATAATTCTTTTGGTTGAAAGGGGTTTGGAGGAATAAGGGAGGGCCTGGAGCTGGATGCTTGGAGGAGAGTTGATTCTGAGGGGAAGATCCCCATGGCTATGTGACTTTAGGCAGCCCTGTAAAAAGAAGTGAGGTCCTTGGGTTTGCATTTACAGGTGGATCCATGAATCTTATCCAGTGAAATGTCCTAGTAATGGTCGGCAGCTCTGGGCATGAGGATGAGTTGCTTGGAAGTGTGTGGAAATACTGTGTTTAGGAAATAGTTTGTCAGCAATTCATTCATTCATTCATTCATACACTCAACTCCTTCATTTGAAAATATTTAGTGAGCATCTACTATGTGCCAGATGTTATTCTCAGCACTGAGGATACAGTGGCAAACCATTGGGCAAGAGGCTGGCTCTCTTGAAGCTGTAGGCTGAGATCAGTCCAACATTTAAAGTTGAGCAGAGACAGAGAAATGAGTAAGGAGACCAGGAAAGAATGACCAGGGAAGTGGCTTGAAAATTAGGAGGGAGTGGTGTTAGGTAAGCCTTGAGAAGACAGTGTTTCTAAAATAAGGAATCACAGGCCAACAACCTTGTCTGGGGGGACATGAACATAAAAGGAGGGAGCTGGCAAAAGTCTCTGTCTACCCCGTCATCTTATATCCCAACAAACTGCGTTTCCTCTTCAGCCCTCTCTCAGGAGGCTGCACCCTCACATCCTTCACATATCAAGAGGGCAAAGAATGCACATGACAATAAGGAGGCATGTATATGTCAACACATATGCTTGCAATGACGCCGGACTCTTGCCGCATTCTTCTGGGAGACGCGTCTTATCAACTGTGGGGTGCTTGAAAGTGAAGCATTGGAAGTTGTGTTCTCATTTGGGGTCAAAGCAGATCTCAGCACCACAGATAAATGTGCAGCGCTGCGAACAGAGCAGCGGATTCCTGAAACGATGCATGTGTCTGCCAGGATCAACCACAGGCCCTGCCAGATCCTCATGAGTGACAAAATGCCAAAGAGCAGCCTGCCGTGCCACACAAAGAAAAGCCGAAATGGCAGCGACACCTCCAACGGCAGCAAATGGAGAAAACGTTCCTTGGACACGAATTCCTCTTTATGCAACCACGACAATACCAAGATATCAACCCCTTCGTTCCTGAGAATAACTGCAAGCAACATTTGCATAATCCTTGAGAGGTTATAAAATGCTTCCATGGGTGTTATCGTATTGATTTTATGTGAGCTTGGAGTGTGTGGACGACTAGCTGAGGAGCCCTCAAGTCCTTGTGTGGCGGCCCCAGTCTGTTTGTCTCCTTTCCAAAGTAGAGCCATGGAAACTGTCGCAGCCCCGCAGTGTGTGGTGGTGTCCTCCTGTCTTTAAATGACTTGCCTCCCAGCCATCTCGAACTGAAAAATCATGACTGTGCATCATGAGATTATGAGACATTTTCTATTTTCCCCTTTAGATTTTTGAGTTTTCCAAATTTTCTGTTATAAGCATGAGCTACCTTTGTAATTAAAAAAAAGATATTTGAAAAATCAGGGGAAGTGAACTTCCGAAATGCACCCCAGCTGACAAGACTTGCCTCCCAGGGTTGGCAAGGCTGACCAGTGGGACTGGCTGGCTCCTTTGGCCGAGATCCATGAACCAGAAGAGCCACTGTGTTTTTGAATTGGGGCCATGGAGATCATCTAGTCAACCCCCTTAGCACACCAGCTAGCATGCAGAGAACTCAACCAGCCAGAAGCAGTGTCCTACTTCTTTAAAATAGATACTTGGAAAGCTTTAGCACCAGCAGAGCAAAGCCAAAGATATCGATCCTTTTAGCTGAAGTGAGATGAAGCTATTTTCTTCTTTAATAGTTTATTTTTTATTAGATAATATGAGCTTCTTAAAGGAAATGAAGTTAATTAAAACAAATTCTGTCTACTAAAGATGACCACAAAATTTCTTCTCCCTAGTCTCTTCTCATGGAAGTAGTGGGATTTTTTGTTTTTACAATAATATTTATATTTACTTGGATTTCTGAATTTTCTTTTTCAGAATGATTTCTTCAACCTGAATAATTAAAAGTGAAAATTCACTATAAATTTTTGAAGTTTCATCCAGAGTGAAGGAAAGACTGCCTCCCACAGCTTCTAACAATGCTTGCAGGTTCATTAGTTCTGGCATGGTTGTTCGAAGTAATATCCCACAGACAGTCTACCAGTCCCTTTGTAATAGGACTTCCTTGAGTTGAGTTTTCCTAATTTTAATTCTAATTTTAAAAGAAGGGCAAATAGATGATCTATCACTGTTACCTCTCCAACATGTTTTTCCTGTTCCATTACTCAGAAAGATGACTTGGCTGGGTATGATATTCTTGGTTTACAATGTTGTCCTCAAAATGTGCTAATCATTGCTTCACTTTTTTTTTTTTTTTTTTGGCATTTAGTATTAAAAACGTATAAGGCCAGCCATACTTTGTGTGTAAACTAATTTTTTTCTGCCTATTAATGTATAATAATTAAAAATTTATTCTAGTGGTTATACATTTTTGGATGGGTCCATGTGTTTTCAAGTTCTTTCCACTGATTTTCTTAAAACATCGTGAAATGTTTATCAACATACTCATATTTCTTTTTTTTCTCTAGGGGAAGGTTTTCATAACTATGTCTTTGAATATTGTGTTTATTCCAGTTGTTCTATTTTTAAAATTTGATCTCTATTCTGTGTTTTTTATATTTTCTTTCATCATTTTAGTCTTTGTCTGAATTCTGGGAAAACTTCTGAAGTTTGCCCTCCATATTACTGACTGATTTTCTGCTAAGTCAATTATGTTTCTTTTTGCCTCTAATGTAGTTTTATATTCTGTTATTGCTTTTCCAATTTCCCCCAAATCTTTTCTGTTTGACTGTATCACTATATCATTTTTAATCCTAACCTATTGACTTTTCCTCAAATTTTTCTCTTAGGATGTTCTCTTTTTGCCTCACAAAGGTTAAATTGTTCTCTGTGTAAATGAGAGTCTCAGACTATTTTTCCAGATTCTAGTTTTTATAATAAATATTTCTTTGAGAAGCATTTTTATCCTCTGAGTTTTCACAATAATGTTCTTTCCCATTTTTATTCAATTTATATGTTCATCATTTCATTTGTTTATTTTTTTGTGGTGTCCTCAAATAGAAAGAATGCTCACTTGCTCTTGGCCTTGCTCTGTGGTGCTGGTAACATTTCTTTTGCAGAGGTCTAGCTATATTTCATTTATAGGTGACTCTTGAGGACTGAGATAGAAACTTCTTTCCATGTTTCCCAGCTCTGACATTCTGAAAAGACAGAAAGCACAAAAATCAAAATTTCCAGCATGTAGTTGCCACTAGAGCTCTTGATTTCTCTGCTTCCCTATCCCTTATATCAATCATATCACTGCGAAGGACAGTATCTCCTGTGATGCTAAATGCTGCTCTAAGTTTCTCTGTGTTTCTTGACAGATTTCTAAGGGCTGTGGTATAATCCAGTACTTCCTTGCTTGAGAGTCTTGTAATCTGAGTCCAGACCCTTGTTCTACTTCTACACACTTTGTGAACTTTAGCAAATTATTTCATATCTCTGGACTTCATTTTCCTAAAATGAAGATAAGAACAGCTCTATTATTATGAAGTGTTGCATAAGTAATGCTTATGAAAATGAAGTAATGCTTGTAAAACACTTCACACAATATATAGTAAATTTTAAATAATAGCTGCTGTTGTCATTATCAATATTACTGTTTCTGTCTTTGAATGGAGGTGTAAGAAGAGGTATTGATTGGAGTGGAGGGCATGAAACAGCACACTGATAACTTAAAAAAGGAAGCACCCCTGTGGTGGAAAGTCAGCTGTTCAATTTTGTGATTGGCACAGATGTTGAATTCCTGAATCTTGGTGGAAAATGGGGGCATATTTTCAATCAGGCACAGAACTGGTGAGTCACAGAGCAAGTTTCCAGTCTGGTTTAATCTACTTCTTAATTAGTAGAACTTTTTCCAAGATTCTGGTAAAAGTTTGACTGCAAATCCTAGTTTTCTTATTGCTGTGATGTTTCCTGGGTTGTCATAGGTATTTTTGCAGGGAGGCTGATGGTGGTGTGTCCAGAGCTATAATCCACTTCACAGTATTAAGTCAGAACTCTCCAGGTTTGCTTCTTTACAGTTTTCATATGCAAATATCAAATTTAACCAGTTAGATACATAAAAACAAAATATGGTGCATGGGTGATTTTTTTTAATTCCCTAGAGCAGTTCTGTTTTTATCCAGATTTTATTTGTTAAATGTGTTCCTAAGCCGGAGATGATGGAACCTTCTTTTTTGCCTCATTATCATGTTGATATTCTATCATTCTCATATCATATCATAGTGGAATTACATGTTTGGCATTCTCGTGGACATTTTAAACCACTTTTTTGTGTTTCCCACAGCATTCTTTAGGATGGAGCACAGAGATGAATTCAATGCCCTTGGCATTGAGATGCGAACGTGTTTGAAAAGGATGCTTGAACTCTGTTGTATGACATGGCACTCCTGCTGAAACCATTGTTATGCTAAAAAAATAAATCTTGGGGTGTAGATTATCTCTCCATGTTATGGAAGATATATTTTTAGTCACAATGTTTTTGAGATAACCTCTATCTGGCTCACTAGAGTTCAGATTCTAAGCTGTTGTATTTTCCTGTTGACGGGGAATGCTGGGAGAAACTTCTTTGGTAGTGATGGAAAGAGCAGTGCCCCACGGGGTTGGGGCGGTACTGTCCAGCCTGAGTTCTGCTGAGGCTGCCTCCAATTATCCACTAATAAATTTAGCACCACTGTGGCACTTAATTGTGAAGTATTTTCAGTTTTCTGAAAATCTCTCCTCAGACGTAGGCTATTACCATTACCATCCCATTGTCCACAGAGTCTAGTGTAATATGTCCTGTGGGTTTTTGGTTTCTTCAGTCAATTCATTTCCATTAATATTTATGAAGGTGACATTTGGTTGCTTGCGCCATGACAAGTGGTGAGGGTAAAATGCCTTGTTTTGTGGTTGGGTCATTGGGACATTGAGACATGGACACGATGCCTTTCTTTTGAGCACAAGAAATACAAGGAAATGAGCCAATTAGCCCTTTGAGTGAGCACAGAGGATGCCAGGGACATGTGGTTAAGTTACATAATGATGAGAAAGTCAAAATAGGTACCGTCCTAAGGCCAGAGAAATGGGGTCACTGCCTTAGGAAATTGGCCTTATCTCCAGGTGTGCTTCACAGGGGGGTTATGGAGGCTCTAGTTTCTCAGGTGTCTGTTCCTGATGACAAATAAGCCAGTGGAAAGGTAGATACTAACCTGAACTAGAAAGCTCAATAGAGCCGAAGATTTTTCCAGCAATGCTTTCCTGAAAACTGTCAGTGCCTCCTGCTCACTTCTCTCTCTCAGTCTGATCCGAGGGTGTCGACAGAGTCACTTGAGATTACACTAGTTAGCAGGAGTTGCTTCTTGCAAAATCCATGGGACAAAGCAGAATCCATACTCGGTTGAAGTTAGAGCCATGTCCTGGGAATCAAAGTCTTCACTGAACTGTAATCTGTGAGTCTTAGGGGAGAGAGAGGTAGAAAAAGACATCAGTATTTCCTGTGTAAATATAGTGTTAGAAATGATGTGCAGGCACTTCACAAACATTGTTTTGTGTAATCCACACAACACTCCCCTGGTGAATAGTATTATATACATATTTTTGAGACAGGATCTCGCTCTGTAAGTGAAGTGGCATCATCGTAGCTCACTGCAGCCTTCAACTCACTGCAGCCTAGGCTCAAGTGATCCTCCTGCCTCAGCCTCCCAAGTAGCTGGGATTACAGGTGTGCGCCACCATGCCCAGCTAATTTTTCTATTTTTTGTAGAGATGGGGCCTTGCTCTTGCTCAGGCTGGTCTTGAACTCCTGATCTCAAGCAATTCTCCTGCCTCAGCCTCCACATTGCAAAGATTACAGGTGTGAGCCATTGTACCCAGTGTAGTAGTAATATTATTATCCCCTTTTTCATGGACAAGGAAACTGAGGGCAGGGTATTTGTGAGTCTGGATTCAGTCCTGGTATATTAATGGTTCTCAAACTTTAGCAAGTATCAGAATCACTTGAAGAGCTCCTTAAAATACAAATTGCTAGTCCTCATTTCCAAAGTGACTGATTAATTTGGTTTGGGGTGGCACTTAAGAATTTACCTTCCCAACAAGTTCCCAGGTGATTCCGATGCTGCTGGCTCTGATACCTCTCTTTGAGAACCCCTCTTTTATATGATAGTGTATCATCAGAAACATGAGTCCAACTGGAAAGGTGAGCTCGGTTGATTGACATCTTTGATTTTAGTCCTAAACATTAGTCCAAGCCCCATTAAAGGTACTTAGGCTGCTTTTGCAGACGTCCCTGGGTTCATTTTAAACTACCCAGTCTGTGGTATTCTGTTACAGCAGTATAAAATGGACCAAGACAGAGGTGATCCCGCTCAACGCTGGGAAATGAGCTGGGAAGTGACAGGGAAGGAAAGGGATCCAACAAAAGGCCCAACCTCCAGCCCAAGTAGGCAGCTGGAGCTGTCTTGCTGGGGAATTCCGGCAGACACGCAGAGTTACCCAACCTGGCGGGGAGAGAAGGTGAGGGTGCATAGCCATTCCCCTCTCATCACCTCTGGTTGAGAGCTGTTTCTGGTGGCAATAACTTTCCCACACTTCTGGCTTGTCCTGCTTCTGTGGCCAGAACGGAGCCCTCGTGCAGAATCGGTGAGCAGACTTCAAGGTGTACAGATGTGATGCCACTGAATGACATTGGCTGGTGTCAACTGTGTGCTACAATAAACATTGAGAGAACAAAGGAAGGAACAAGGGAACACAAAACACACGCAAAGGGCCCTACTGCTCCTTGCCCACCATTTCCTTCTAGAACACACACATGCTTTTGGCTTTTTCTGTTCAAACCCATCCTTCCAGCCTCTCAAGGTGCCTTCATGTTACTTCTCCGTCCTTGAGCATGTTTACAACATCTCCCAGTTTAGTCTCATTTGAAAATCTAATTAACAGGCTATTTACCCCTCTTCCGGATCATTAATGAAGATATTAAATAAGACCAGATCAAACATCAATCCCTGAAGCTTCTTCTTCCTCCTCCCTCCTCCCCCTGCTTCTCCTTGCATTTTCTCACAACTCAGAGACCATTTACCGCCACTTTGGTCCGCCAGGCCTTCAAGCCATTTCTTGGTCCTTGTCACAAGTCATAACCAAGATAATCTGAGCGAATTTGTCAAAGAACAGTTAATGAGACACTGTGTTAAATGTGCCGCTCTAATCACATAGAATTAGCTGCGTTTCCTTTGCCCAACTAATTTTTCAGTTCTCTCAGCAAATAGTTTCCTAAGGCAAGCATTCGAACACATTTTAATAAATCCCAGCCTTGGCAGAGCTTTATTGTGGGGGGAAAAGGAAACCCCAATTATTTCTTAAAACGTCACTTACTTTGAACTACAACATTTCCCTGAGAGGTGTGGAAACCTACAAACACGTACAGTTATAGTTTATAGGTAGGGTTAAATGATTCATCGAAGGCATCTGAACAGGATATTCGGGCCCACATACAAGCACTGACTCTGTCACTGAATGAACCCCAATCTCCACTTGTTTCCAGCACACTGTGAAGCCTTTTGAGACCTATCTGACTCTGGAGATAATCACTCTCCCCCAGCTAATAGGCAGAGATAACTTGATTTTGCCATACAGAAGAATTGGCCAGCCCAGCCCAACTCATTTAATTCATCAAACATTTCTTTTTACTCTCATAATAAATGGAACAAGGAATTGTGACAATGGTATATTATTAAGGTGCTTTAATGCCCGAAATGTATGGAAGTATAGAATCTGAGGGTTGGAAAATACTTTAGAAGTCATTAGTGTGAGGCTTCTTAATCTGGGGTCCATGGCCATCTTGAAATTGTGTACACGTTTCTGCACACCTGTGCAGGTGCTTCCACGGCTTTCAACCGCATCGCTAAGGATGCCACCATCCAGCCTCTGCCCTCAAAAGGTATAAGAACTGCTGAGAGGTAAAAGGAAGTGTTTAATGGTAATGCAACCCACCAAGTGTTCCTAACTGTGGTCTACCTCTGGACACATCTGTATGTCTGTGCAGACTTGAAAACGAGCATGCAAACTAGTAAAATTGGGGGTCTCCAAGATAAGCCTTTTGTAAACTGGCTTTTCTATGCTTTTTCCTAGGCCTTGATATCTCAGTATTCCTTTTCAATGTCTTTGCATCTTCCCATCTCTGTTGAGCGTGTTGACTATTGCTCCCAATATCCCAACAGATCCCGTTCCATTGGTGGACAGGCAGAATTCTTAGAAAATATATATTTTTTCTAATACCAAATTAAAAATAGGCCCCTGGGACTCCCAGGGAGCCATCTAATCTCTTTTCCACACAACACAATTCTTCTAGTATTTGATGGCAGCTTCTATGTCCTTCCAAGAAATCTTTTGCAAGAACATCATTAGTTCTCGCAACAGGTACTGATAGGATGGATGTGGTTTCAGCCATTTTGCTAACCCGGCTGACCTCTCCTGGACACCCTTCAGCTTTTCAACATCCTGCTTAATGAGTCAGGCACTGGGAACTCTTAAGCCAGGTGTACTCTAACCTGTTAATGTGCAGTTGATTTTTAAAGCTATTTTAAAAATCAATCAAGCAATCAGCAAGAGTTTATATCCTTTAAATGCTTCATATAAATACTTAAAGTATGAAGGCAAAACAAGGTCTGGAGAGACTTGGGGCTGTATCAGTATGCACAAGTTTAAGGGGGTGGAGGCAATTTTATTCAATATCAGTTCATGAAGGCCTCATAAGGAAAGGAAAGTGTGGTTTTAAGAAGTGTGCAGAGACATCTAAAACAGTGGTGCTCCAACATGGGAAATACTGTGGGCACATTAGCATAAACCAAGTCACTGGTACTATCCTCCACTGATAGTCACTGTATCCATCACTGCCATGCATTCGTGGAAAAAAAAGTTAGTTTCACTTAAGAATGTTCTTAATGAAGCAATAAAAATTATTAATTTGATCAGATCTCAGCTCTTGAATATCTGTTTTTTTTTTTAACAGTGTGAGATCATTTTATTCTGAAAATTCTGGCTATCATTATTGATGACCTATATACATAATCTCTACAATAAAAATTTCTGTTAGCTTCTTGGAAACAGACTATAATATTGAATTTATTTTTTTTCTTTATTGAAGTGTAATTTACATATCACGTCTTTACTCCATTTTAAGTGTACAATTAAATGGTTATTAGTAAATTTACCAAGTTGTACAGCTATTCACATAAATCAGTTTTAGAGGATTTCCTACCCCCTGTTGAGACCCTTAATGC
>CAUYRT010032375.1:0-29635 GCA_963574885.1 Lepilemur ruficaudatus | reverse complement strand
GTATGTACTCTCTGGACTACTTTGACAGAGTAGGTTTTGGAATGTAACAAGATAAGTCAACTTGAGTGGTAATATATTTTGGGAAATCAGCTCACTACAAATTGTGACTGTAAACATTGTACTGTAAATGTTTTGTAGTTTTCCCCCAATAAAAAAAAAAAAGATAATTTTAGATTAAGTGACAGAGGAAGCCTGGAGGCAAGGTGCTTGGCCTTGCCTCAGCTTATCTGCCAGATAAGATTACACCCGAGACAGGAAAGCTAAGTGGGGGTTAGCTAGGTAAATAAATAGGGAGAAGGGTAATGAATAGAGAGAGTGAGTGAAAATATGATACACAAAATCAAGGAGACGTAACCGTATATCATGCAGAAATGCTGCAAAAAAAAATCAATGAAGTGAAGGGAAGCGGATAACGAGGGCAGGCATGAGTCCAGCCAAGGACCTGAGTCTATCCTAGAAATAATGGCAGGGAGGGAGGGAGGATCTTAGCAGAAGAGGGTGCAATTAAGTCTGCCCAGGGGAGAGGTCCCTCTGGCCACAGTTGGGAGGGCAGGCCTGAGGGGACTGTGACCAGCACTAGGGAGAACATTTAGGAGTTTGCTGCAGTAACCTGGACGTACAGTACCTGAGACTTGCGAGCACAATGGAAAGGAGGGAGTGGATTCAGAAACAGCAGGCAAACACTGACAGGGCTCTGATCAAATCCAGGGAAGAGGGTGAGGGAAAGGAAGGATCCTAGGATGATGCCCAAGGTTTCTGCTTGGGTCACCTGAGAGAAAGGCAAATGGGACAGTAGCAAACAATGAGAACAGCAGCCAGTGCAGAGGAGGTGGCAAATGGCAACACGACCGTAAGGAATGTCTCATTAGTTCAGGTTGAATTTTCCAAGCAAAGATTTATCAAATCTAAGACAAAACTTTTGGTTTTCAAAACTTCCATGACTTTGGAATTGCAGATAAGGGACTATGGACCCACAGCTTGAAATGAGTGTGAGAAACCTCCTCGTTGGCATTTTTTGGTCCAAAATGCACCCTACTGAAACTGACACAAGTTAGTATCACATCCGTTTGTTATTCATGCACTCACTAGTTTCTCTAGTGTACAAGGTTCGGCAGGCCTCACTGGGGTTCTTCTAAATTTGCAGTCACTGGGAAAAAAAAAAAAAAAGAATTGAATCCCTAACAGCTGAAGATAATCAAGACTCAAAGTTACCAGTCCCTGGTTCGGGCGCCCTGAGCCTGTCTGGACACCCCGTAGGGCAAGCATGCCAGGAGTCTAACTGCAGAGGGACCTGCACAGGCCTTCAGAGAAGGATTCACCTCAAGGGAAGAAAGTCAAGGCTCAGGTGCCTGGTTCACATGTACCATTCTGGGCCCACTATGGTATCACTCAGTAAAACTGATTCACACTTGTGTCCTAGACAGAAGGAGAAGTATGAGAGTGAGAAGAACCTACAACAACCACGCCACTGAAGCTCCCCGAGGAGCAGTCAGAGCACTGGGAGGCACAAACAGACCCTGCACCGTTGGTAAGGGTGCAGCGTCAGGGGTCTTGGCACGAACATCACCACAACGAGGGGGGAATCTGGATGCCCCAGGACAGCTAGAAAGCTGCTCTGTGAACACTAATACTTCAGACATTCCAGAAGCCTCTCAAAAATGATTACACTGCAAAGGAGAAATTCTGTAATACAGCAGAGTGGTTGTAAATATGTTTTGGAGTTTGAGTCTCAACTCTACCATGTATTAACCCTGTGACCTTACACACATTATACAACCTCTCTGAACCTTGGTTTCCTCATCTGTAAAAATTAATAATTTATCGCACAGAGCTGTGAGGACTAAATGAGATAATGTATATAAACTGCTCAGCGGAGCCCTGGCACACAGTAAGCGCTCAGTAAATGAAGGGCAGAGCAAAAGGTCTAACATGAACCTGGTTTTCTGTCCAAACTTCTAAGGGCTAAGAAACAAGAGAGAACTAGAGAAAGGGAGAGAGAGAGAAGTCAGAGTTTCTCCCTAACTGCTGACTCCTCTCTCTCTTCTCTGCCCCTCTTAATCATCTATGAGATTTCAAATATTTGCATTTTTACACATTTTTCTTGTAGGAACCTGAGTCCTTTACCTGTTTCCTAATCCTCAGCAATGCAATCACAACCAGGACTTGCCTGGAGAGTAACTGCAGATAACTTCTGGCTGTAGGGTCAGTTACTTTTCACCGAAGTTAGGTCAACAACATAAGCACCTTATAACTCTTCATCTTTCAAGTGTTACCCTTTGGAGGAAGCACACGATTATGCAAAATTTATATTAACTTCACATTGCATCCCTAATGTTTGGGAGAAAAGAACACATTTCTTAAATTTGATAAAATCATCTTTTAAAATGATTTTAAATTGCACACAATAAACTCCTCAGATCCCAAAGTATATCAAGGTCCCAGTACAGAAAATGTCCACTGTAAGTTCATCGAAGTTTGTTCAGCTGTTGGCAGCATGATACTGACAAAGTTTAAGTAACGGATCTCATTCTACGGGCAATCGTATCGTAATACATAGGATCAGCAAAGTCACGGTGCATTTCTAACTTCTATCAGTTAAACCTAAGTACTGGGTATAACGTATCACCATCGCCAGAAACTATTCACACTGCATGCCCTGACAACGGATCAGAGATATCACAAAATATCACAGTTTCTAGAGAGAATAGGCATTTGGAAGAAAAAAAAATGACTGAAGGAGAATTTATCAATAAAATCATCTTGCATGAAGGCCCAACAGGACCAAGGGAAAAGTATAAGTGATAAAAAATTACAGCAGCTACATGCATTCAAAAAAATAATGAATAAATAGAGGGGTTTAAGGGCAAAGATATAATGGTCCCAAGGGATGATTACAATTTCTCAATTTATACACTACGGTCAGGGAGCCAACTGACCTCTGCTTTCTTACAGTAGCCAAAATTCCAAGCACTTTTGTCTGGACTCTAGGGCATTGCTAATGTCAAGCAACTTGGCAAAGTAATAGCGGAAAAGGAAAAAAGGAATATCATTCAAGACATATAAAGGCTTCATATCTGACCAGCCTCAGGGATCAAAACGCAGAGCCATATGATACTTTAGACCTCAGGAGATGCTTCTAATTCTTCTAATAATTAAATTCCCTTTGATGGAGGCTAAAGACCAAAATAATCTATAATTAATTCTATGCCAAAGCAAACCATTTTACTCTCCCTTTTGAAATGACGTAAGTGGTCTCAGAGAGCAAGATTAACATCTTTCCAAGGTTGAGGTACATGTGAGATACATGTCCTACATGAAGAACGCAAATTCTCAGATAAGAGACAACATTTAAGGCGGGCTCCAGTTAGAAGGCTCTAACCATCCAGGAGAGATGTGACGGTGGCTACACTAAACTAGCCTCCAGTGTGGATGGAAATGAATTAGAGAAATATTTAGTAGGTAGACCAGCATGTATTAGATGGAGGCTAGGCAGCAATATTTCAGGAAAGTTATGTTTTCCCAATTAAATTACATTTTAAAAATTCGATAGCAAAGATCAACCTTTAAAGAAATGTGGGCTGGGCATTGTGGCCCATGCCTGTAATCCTAGCGCTTTGGGAGACTGAGGCAGGAGGACCGCTTGAGCCCAGGAGTTCAAGTCTGCAGTGAGCTATCTGTGATCGTACCACTGCACAGAGCCAGACCCGTCTCAAAAAAAAAAAAAAAAAAATCCTACAATGTAGCCTTTGTAAGTTTAAAAAATATCTGTTTTGTAATGCAGATAAGACTCTCCATTTTTAAGAAATTACCACAAATTTTCAGAGTAGATAAATCATATTTTCTTAAAAATGGTGACTGTCGGGAATTTAATCTGTCCTTTGGTATTATCTGAGTAGGTGTTTCCACCTCCCACTAGAATGTGGGCTCCCTGCTGTATCCTGGTACCTAACACAATGGTGCCTGGTGCCCCGTAGGTGCTGATTTAGTTGAGTAAGTCAATAGACTTTGTGAAACACACATTTGCGTTTATGTACTTTCACATACAGCTGTCTTTCACTTAATATTTCTCTTTATTTCTTCCTTTGGCAGTATGGAGCCTAGTGAATACCCTGGAGCTGGGGAAAAAACAAGTGGTGGAATGTACATATATTTTTAAAAAGACTAAGTTTCTATCTGACTATGCCAACTAGTTAATAAATAAAAGGCTGAGAAAACTGATAACGACAAATAATCAGATAATGTGTGAAGTCATATTTAGAAAAAATATTCTTTCAACAAATGTTTATGAGTACCTATGTGCCATGCTAAATATTAACTGCATATTGCAAATTGCTAACAAATTATTGTCAAGACATGCCTATGGCTCATCGCCACTTGAAAAACATTTATTAGCGTCTATCATACTCATTATGCTAAGCCCTACAGATACTTCTATGAAGAAGACAGATGCTATCTCTGTCCTAGATAATCATGGAGAAAAAAAGAGAAGAAAAACCAAACAGTGAGAAATTACAATAAGGATATAAACAAAAGCCTAGCAAATAGTAACAAGGAACTCCCCAGGGATAACGTGGTGGGAGAAGGCCTTTCTGAAGATGTGACACTTACATCAAGGCCTTAGAGATGAAAAGGAGCCAGCCCCTCTGGGCAGCTATGGGGAAAGAGCATACCAGAACAGCAAGTGCAAAGGCCCTGAGGTGGGGATGGGTGTCAGAGAGCAGAAAGATGGCAGTGTGGCTTGAACACAGTGTGAGCAAGGGGGCAAGTGGCACAAGTCGAAGTCATAAAGATAGGCAGAAACCAGATCACAAAGGGCTTTACAGGCCATGGGGAAGAGTTCAGATTTCATTCCAAGTGTAATGGGAAGCCATTAAGGACTTTAAACAGGAAAGCAACATGATCTGATGATGTGCATTTTAACAAAAATCATTCTTGCAGGTGAACAAAGAATGGATGAAAAAGAACCAAGAGGGAGAAATAGGGAGACCAGTTCGGGTGGCAAGAAATGACGGTGACTTTGACTAAAAGGCGAGGAGTGGAGGCAGCAAAGATCAATCCCAGATGCATTCTGGAGATGGAAGAACTGACTGGATGTGGGGGGATGAAGGACAGGCAAGAATCAAGGATGGACCCCAGGTTTCTGGGATGAGCAATCAGACGTACGGGGGCGCCACTTACTGAAATGGGGGAGGTACAAATTAGTGAGATTTATCCTCCACATACTGTGTGCTCATTCCTAAGGGTTACCAAAGGCATTTCGATTGCTAAATTCAGTGAATCCTGAGCACATCTCTCTTTATCTGACCACATCAACCACATCCTCTGTCTTAAAACTTCATTCTGGGCCGGGCGCGGTGGCTCACGCCTGTAATCCTAGCACTCTGGGAGGCCGAGGCGGGGGGATCGCTCAAGGTCAGGAGTTCGAAACCACCCTGAGCAAGAGCGAGACCCCGTCTCTACTATAAATAGACAGAAATTAATTGGACAACTAAAATTATATACAAAAAATTAGCCAGGCATGGTGGCGCATGCCTGTAGTCCCAGCTACTTGGGAGGCTGAGGCAGAAGGATCGCTTGAGCCCAGGAGTTTGAGGTTGCTGTGAGCTAGGCTGACGCCACAGCACTCATTCTAGCCCAGGCAACAGAGTGAGACTCTGTCTCAAAAAAAAAAAAATATATATATATATATACTCTATTATTAGAATTTCTCCTTTGACCTGTGGAAATACTTAGAAGGGAAATAATTACCAAACACATGGGGATTCTCATCTTTTTTGTATCGATTACTGGCAAACTGCATTGTGGTCAGAGAACATACTTTATATGATCCTGTGAAATTTGTTGAGATTGGCATTTAATCCTTTAAAGTTTCTTGTGGCTTGCTTTATAGATTAACTTTTAAAAATAAAGCTTCTGTACTTAAAAAGATGGTGTCTTCTGAAATGGTTGAGTGCATTGTTCTATATTTGCCCATTAAATCAAATTAATTGTGGTGGTCATATCTTCTACAGTCGTTAATGATTTTACTGTCTGCTTGTTCCATAAGAAAGATGGTTTGAAATTTTCCATAATTATGGATTTGTCTATTTCTTCTTGTTTATTTTGAGGCTATTTTGTTAGGTGCCTCCAATTTAGAATTGTTACATCTTTCTTGTGAATTTAATTTTTTATTTTGAAGTGTCATCATTTTCAAGTGTCTTTTATCTCTGGCCCTATTTTTTACCTTCAGGTTTCTTTTATCTAATATTAATGTAACTTCTCTGGTGTTTTTGCTTAATATTTACACTGTATATCTTTTTCCATCATTTCATTTTTAACCTGGGTCTTTGTATTTAAAATGTGGCATGTAATTGGGTTTGGTTTTTTATCCATTCTGATATTTTGTCTTTGTCATTTAATTAGACTTATACTTGGGCTTCACCTTTTAAATTTTTCTTAACTATTTGAGATTTCTTTTCCTCTTCTCTCACAATCTGTTGGGTTATTTTTTGTTATCATTCTCTGTCCCCACTCTGCCTGAAGGCTGTAGAGCCTTTTGCTTCTCATTTAGTGGTTATCCTAGCCAGTGCGGTGAGCAGTTGACTTAGAGTCTAATATTACTTAGTACTTTTACCTTCTTGGACAAGGCAAGGTTCTCAGAATCAATTTTATGCTGCTCCTCACTTACATTGTTATTGCTGCTGTGTATTCTGTCATTTTAAACTCAAGAAGACATTATTATTATTGTTATACACAGTCATTATTCATTTACCCACATATTTATCTTTGGCATTGCCCTCCCTTCCGCTCTGTAGCTCTGAGCTTATACACGGGATCATTTTGTTGTGTGAAGAACACTGTTTAATGTTTCCTTTAGTGTTTTTCTGCTGGTGATGAATTCTTAGTTTTTGTTTAATGATACACGTAAGTGATTTTTTTTGGAGGCTTGCTTGAATCTGTGGCTTGATGTCTTTCTTCAGTTTAGGAAAATTTTGGCCTTAACTTTTTAAAGTTTTGTTTTTGTCCATTTCCTCTCTTTTTTTGGACTCCACTTAACATATATATTAGACACATTCTTTTTTATCTTCTATGTCTTGTACCCTTTCCTCTATATTTTCCAGCTGCTTTCCTTTCCATGCTTTATTCTAGTGTTTTCTTTTGATCTGTCTTCCAGTTTAGCAATTCTCTTTAGTTTTTCCTTTTCTTTTTTCATTTTCTTACCTTTCTGCCTTGTTCACTGACCCCAGATTATTACCTTTCTTTGTCTAACCCATAACTTCATGGATAACCTAGTTTAGAAAACTAGTTTATGTGGCAGTGTTATATTTCCTAAATAATATTTGCGTTTTAACTCAAAAGAGTAAATGATGTGGGAATCATAGGAGTGTTGGAAGAAACAGCGAAAGGCACTTCAAAATCTTCAAACCACAATAGTCAGCCGCCTCCTCAGCTTATGCCAAAGGCTTTGCATTTTCCCCACCTACATAGGGCTACACCCAAGATAACAATTCTTTCCCTGTAACCCTAGCTCTGATTCCCCAAGAGAAACCACAATTAGGAGAAAGGCTAGTTGGTCTTCTAACAATTGTTGTAACGTTTGTTGAAATTATCCCCATCTACCTAAATGTCACAATCTTTCTTTAGTTTTTTTCTAATTTGCTGTTTAAACCATCTGTTGAATTATTTATTTATTTTTAAGAGACAGGGTCTCACTCTCTGTTGCCCAGGCTGGAGAGTGCAGTGGTGTAACTGTAGCTCACTGCACCCTTGAACTAGGCTCAAATGATATCCTGCTTCAGTCTCCCAAGTAGCTAGGAATACAGGTGCACACTACCATATCTGGCTAATTTTTAAATTTTTCTAGAGACCAGCGCGTGTTGCCCAGGCTGGTTTTGAACCCCTAGCCTCAATAATCTTCCAACCTCAGCCTCCCAAAGTGCTGGGATTATAGGTGTGAGCCCTGCACCCAGCCTTATTAAATTTGTAATATTGACTTTTGTGTTTTTTAGTTCTAGAATTTCTACATGATTCATTTTTATGGTTTCAGTTCTCTCAAGTTCTGTTTTGTTCTTTTATTCTTTGAGCAGTGTAGCATATGTGTCTGGTACCTCCAATAACTGGAGTCCATATGTGTGCAACTCTTTCTATTGTGGGTTTTTTCTTTTTTCAGTTGCAGCTTTTTTTTAATAGACTTTATATTTTAGAACAATTTTAGGTTCTCAGCAAAACTGAGTGGAAGGTATAGAGATTCCCATATACCTCTCGCCCACTGTAAGGTTTTTTTTGTTTGTTTTTGCTGGTTTTCTTTCGTTCATGTCATTGTGTGTGTCTGAATAATTTTGCTTGTGTGCCAGAAATTGCATTTGCAAAATTATTTTAGAAATAATTTGAGGCCTAGGATCATATCTTCTTATAGGTAGAATTGTAGGTTTGCTTCTGTCCGAGGCCTGGGAAACACTAGCAGCTGGAGTCATTTTAATCCAGTTCTGAAGATTGATCTCTTTGAATTAAAGCTGCAGCTCCTGCTAGAGCCTGTCAACTCTGGCCCACCTTTAATCTTAAAAGTGCAGTGTTTTGAGTACTAACCCAAAGAGGGGGTTCATCATGGTTACGGTCCCTGTAGCCCTCGAGTTTTGTTAAAAGTGCCCCCTGGCTGATCCTCTAGAAGTGTCAACATTTCTCTCTTGGATAAGCAGACCTCATGCCTTTGTCCTCTTCTGTTCCAGCAATTCTTCCCTGTCTTGTTATTCTGCCTCTAAGTAGATACTTTTGATATGTTGTCCAGCTCTTTTAGTTGGCCTCAGCAGTTGGGTTGGCCCCAGCTACCTTTTCCTGCATTACTTAAAGTGAAAGTCCTGTTCATTTTGTGTCTGATGTGCATACATGCACACAGCTGTCCATTGGTATCCTTGGGGGATTGGTTCCAGGATTCCCCGTGGATACCAAGATCTGCGGATGCTCGAGTCCACCATGGCCCTCCATGTCTGTGGGTTCTGCATCAGAATTTGTCAATATGGAGGGCCAACTCTGGGTATGTGTGTATAGTTTTGACCATCTGATGAGTGCAAAATATTTTTATAATTTGCATTTCCTTGATTTATAGTAAGATCAAACATATTTTCATATGTGTGTGTGTATATATATATATTTCTTTTGTCAGTTTAATTGGTCCACTTTTTGGGGTACTGTTCTTTTTCCGTATTGATTTCTGGCACTTCATATATTTTTGATGTTGATAATCTGTTTTATGTTGTAAATACTTTCTCCCAGTCTTTCATTTGTCTTTTATCATTGAAGTATGACTATATCATATAAAAGCTTTTATTTTTTTAAGTTTATTTTTATTTTTTAGAGATTGAGTCTTTCTCTGTTGCCCAGGCTGGACTCAAACTGCTGGGCTCAAGCGATCCTCCCACCTTAGCCTCCTGAGTAACTGGGACTATATTGTGTGCCACTGCACCCAGCTAAAGCTGTTTAATTTTTAGGTTTTCAAATCTGTGAGTCTTTTATGGCTGCTAGATTTTGTGTCTTGGTTAGAAAGGCTTGCAGTGCACTAAGGACATAATATTTTATACTTCTTTTTATATTTAATTCTTTAATTCTTTTGCACTGGGTAGTGTGTGTGTGTGTGTGTGTGTGTGTGTGTGTATTATGTGAAAGAACTGATTTCTTAGCTACATGAATAGAGTTTAAGGATAGGAGCTGTGTGTTTCCTCCCACTGGCCTGGGGTAAATCTGTGCTTTGAGGTTCTCCTTCCTGCCCAGGCCTGCCTTTTGGAAGGCAGAACTTGTATGTTTTCTAAGGGCAGATCCTCCTGGTTGTATGAAAGCCAGGGGAATGGATAAAAAGGAGACAAGAGATTATGGTCTGTCATCAATATAAATGTTGAGGCCAGTGATAATGTAGAAGGCTAAATTTCTTTTTTTGTAACTAGTTTATTTTTGTAAAAGTTAGAGCTATTCAATCTTAAAAAATCCAAACAATATATGAAAGTCCAAGAAGGAAAGGGAAAAAATTGCCTCAAGTTCTGCTCTGCAGAGGTGTCAACTGTGAACATTTTGATGACTGTCCTTTTGGCTCTCGTCCTGCATGTCAGACACACACATGAGCACAAGCACAGTTTTATGTGAGTTGGAGCCTTCCAAGCATGCTGTGAGTTGAGTTGGTGGCCCCGCCAGCTGTTGTTCCAGGTCAGGATGACAGACCCACATAAGCTCGTAGCAAGGTGTTGGAGGGCACAGACTTCAGAGCCGAAGCACCTGCCATCAGCTAGCAGGGTATAGGGACAAGTTATTCTCTGTGTCTGTCACCTCATCTATAAAGTGGGACAGTGTCAGGCTGTTGTAAGGGTGAAGTAAGTTAACACACATATAGCCCGTGGGATGGTAGCTGTCTATAGAATCATCCATGGTGGCTGTCCCTTTATGGTGCGTGCAGTGTTGTCGTGAGCAACGCCTTGCTGAACACCCCGGGTGCCCGTCTTCTCAGAGGTGTCGCGTGATGCTTGCACAGTGCTGTCACTGTGGCCAATGTACCGGAGCTGAGGCATCTTACTGCTTTTCCTTCCCAAGGCAGACTGTGGTGACTTTGCTAAAAACAAGTCATAAATTTCAGGGTCTGGAATTAGGGTCCCACATGCTGCTTGCAGTGAGAGGTTAGAGGGCAGGAGTGGCCCCTGAACAACCCTTTGGGGGCTGGCGCTGGCTTAGGTGCTCTCACAGCGGGGACCTCCTGATTCCCTTACTCAGTGTCGCCCATACTCCTAACCCCGCCCTCATGTTGTCACAGGAGCCAGTTCCTGTACCTGGTGGGTGGGAAGGTTGTGTTGGTGACGGGGAGACTTCCTGTGTGACCTGGATCTGACCTCTCCCTCCCCGCAGGTGCAGCAGTACAGAGTGGCCATGACCGCCAAGGACTGCTCCATCATGATCGCGCTCTCCCCCTGCCTGCAGGATGCGAGGTGAGGCGTTGTCACATGTTCCTGGTCTAACAGGGTTTTGTGGATTAATAGGACAGTGGGTTTCTCCATATTTACAGACCTCCTCGGCCTACTTGATGTCGTGGGGCTTATTGACTCTTGCTCTCTAGAAGCTTGTAATTCAGTCAAACATATTTATGGAGAATAACTAAAAAATATTGTTCTATTACTTGAAAATTACTGTTAATTTTCTAGGAAAATACTCCCAGGGCTCAAAGGCAGCGTGGACGTGTGTTGCACATTCCTTTTTCTCCAAGCCCACGCACCTGCCAGGGCTCAAGGTCTGAGATGTGGCGCAGGCTCCCCTGGGCCTCGCTCCCTGGCCGCTGCCATGGCAACATGATGTGCCAACCTTTCAACTCGGTCATTTCAAAGCCTTTAGGACAACACATTCCTTGTTCTCCTTCCTCTTGCGAATAATCAGCTCGTGTGCAGCCCTTCCCCGAACGCCGATATTTTCGTCCAGTCTGTCTCTCACCTGTATTAGAAATTCAGGGTGAACTTGATAATCTTATTACAGTAATTAGCATCTTCAGCATTGATCTTCAGGGGTGCCAAAGCCTACATACAGTATTTGTAGAATGTTCCACATTCTTCTAACACGTGTTCCTGGGTCAAGATGACCTTGGACGCTGGCCGCCAGCCACACATTTTTCTGATGCTCTTGAACTAAACAGTTCCCAGGATTCCTATTCCCTGGCAGGCACAGAATTGCCCACTTTGCGATATAAAATACTGAGGAATGTTACAGGATATAACTGAAGTACAAAAAAAAAGAAAAGTATTTTCTGTTCTGCTGAAAATACTTTTATCCCCTTAGAAAATATTGCCAGCGCTTAGTTATAAGGAATCATTTAACTGGATTAAGCTGGTGGTGTAAGATGAGGGGAAACCCATAAAGATACTATTATTCACCACCCTTTCTTACCAAGGGTGCAGCTGGGAAATGGAAATGTGCTTCAATGCAGGGTGCTCGGGTAAAGTTGCAAAAAAAGTTGGTTCATAGACTAACGGGTGGGCCGTGAAAGACCACTGAAGGACAGACACGCTTACTTCTTCCAGTAAAATATCTGCTTTGATTTGGTGTCAAAATGGAAATGCAGCACGAGGGGAGGGCTGAGGGCCTGGGGTTCTTACTACACCCCTGACCAACTGCTCAGCAGAGACCGACACCCTGGGAGGGGCAGGAGGGTGTGTCCAGAAGGTTCTAAGCCTCTTGCATCTCAGACTTGGGGTGGAGGTGCACGGATCATCATCCGCGAGGTGCTACATCTGGACTTTTCTTGATGGAGACAAGGGGAGAATGTCTCAGGTTTCTTAAAAAAAAAATGACCAACTGTTAGTGGCTTGAAAGTGACTAACATTGAGACATAGGACAGGGCAGGATCTTGGGGATGTGAACAGCGAGGCGTAGTGGAAGGCTTACCCTGGCCCAGTTCTCCCTTTCACCTTTGTCTGGTTGGCAAAGATTGGAGAGAAGAAGGGATACCCACTTCTTCTGGGGAGAGGATGAAATAAAACAGACACTCCACTTGTGCATTGTGACTTTGTATAGAGCCGTCGTCTAAGATTTCACGTTAGGAACCCATATCCGAGGAACCCTCGGAGGTCCAGCACTGTTGGGCATATGTCCTGCAGCATGATTTTGATTTAAAAATTTAAAACAATCTTAATGTGCAAAGTATGGAAATGACTGAATTACGGTACAGTCACCTGCTTACTAAACTTGTAATTTGTGTCCTTTTTTTTGTCTTTTAATACCCTGAGCACTTTCCCAGGTTCAGGAACTTATTTCATGATGCAGTAAGAACCACACGGATAGATGGGAACTGCAGGCTGGTGTGCGGCCCCAGTTGCCCGGGAGGCTGAGGCGGGAGGGTCGCTTGAGCCCAGGAGTTCAGAGTTACAGTGAGCTATGATCGCGCCACTGCACTCCAGCCTGGGTGGCAAGTGAGATCCTGTCTCTATAAATAAAAATGTGAATTACATTTAAAGATGGGAGGTAGGCCGGGTGCGTTGGGTGACGCCTCATAATCCTAGCACTTTGGGAGGCCGAGGCAGGTGGATTGCTCAAGGTCAGGAGTTTGAAACCAACCTGAGCAAGAGCGAGACCCCGTCTCTACTATAAATAGAAACTAGACAAACAACTAAAAATAGAAAAAGTTAGCCGGGCTCGGTGACACTTGCCTGTAGTCCCAGCTACTCGGGAGGCTGAGGCAGGAGGATTGCTTGAGTCCAGGAGTGTGAGGTTGCTGTGAGCTAGGCTGATGCCACAGTACTCTAGCTCGGGCAGCAGAGTGAGACTCTGTCTCAAAAAAAAAAAAAAAAAGATGGGAGGTAAAACAAATTAAGGACAAAGGAAAGATGGATAATGGAAAGCATTCCCAGTCTTAAGTGTTTCATCAACACTGATTTAAGCTTAATCTTAAAATGTGCATATGTAGGCTTTGTGTTTGAAAAACTTTGCCAATTAGACATGAACTTTAGACTTTGGGGAAATTAAACATATAAAGGTTTAGAATTCTGTGATCAAGTTGAAGAGGAGGGATAGAGACCTTAAAATTCTGACGTGCATGTGTGGAGAATTCTGAAGAGGAAGAAAAGTGGGCCCTGCCTGCGGAGGTTAGTTCACAAGGTGAGGGCAGGGGCCGTGGGCCAAGGGCCTCGAGCAGCCCAGACCCCACCTGGGAGAGTGGAAGGAGACATGTGGCTTGAGGTGGCAGCAGGAAGAAAGTGGACAGATGCTTGCAGGCACAGCCACTGTGGCACTTGCCTTGGAGAAGGGTCTTCAGAGGACAGTGGACACCAGAGAGGGAGCTTCTCCTTGGAGAACACCCCCAGGGTGCAAGGGCCTTTGAACGTCCTGGCACATGCCGGGTGGCTCGGCCTGCTTTGAGGAGTGTGGGTAGAGGCTGTACCTGTGACATTCCAGTGAGTGGGGGGCCCTGGCCTGGGGTGTGGTGCTCTAGAATCCGAGAGATAAACTGAGACTGGGATGTGTCACTAGTCATCTTTGCATCTTTGAGATGCACAATATCCCTGAGACTAAATTTAGATCTGTAAACTTTCTTTTATAGCTCATAGATAGGTCAACTACACTTGAACTTCTCATACCACCTACAACAGAGGCTTCTCCAGCTCTGCTCTGCTGTGTCTGCCCTGTCATAAAAGAAAAAGTCTTAAGTTGGTTCCGCCTTCCTGTTGCTGCAAATGTTTGACCTTTTGGGATTTTGGAACTGTAGGGAAAGCTGCCCACGGCTTCCCGTCCCTAAACCCTGCTGCTTCTTTTAATTTCCTGTTCCAGATACAGCGTGGGCAGCGGCTGCTGCCTCGGCTTCTCCATCCTGTTCCCTGGTGTCCATGGAGGCCTCTGGTCCTCCTAGCCACCCTCCCAGCTGGTCGGCTATCTAAGGCGAGGGCAGCTCCTCTGCAGCCAGCAGGTCGTCCTAGCCCCATTCTCCAACGCTGCCAGAGAGCACGCTTATGGCATGAGGGACAGTTGTGTCCTTGGGAGCCTCCCACCTGGTCTCAGCCTCAGGGCTGCTGAAGGTCTGAAAAGCATTTCAGTGTCAGGACCCAGTGCCACTGGCTGTTGCCCAGGTAGTCAGACCTCCCCCAGGAGCTGCTTAAAAGACCTTCCTGTCTTTATACATGTCATCTTGTTGGGTGCTGCACTTCTGACACAAGAAATTTGAGACGCCGTGGGCCAGAGGTGTAGATTGTCCTAGCCTGGCTGCACCGAGCTTAGGTTTCAGGCCCCAGAACTGAGCGGTGCCTTGGGCTTGAGTGGTTCTCAGCAAAATACGGCCAGTGAGGATGAGCTGCAGGCCCTTCCAGCTTCCAGAGCGAGGCTCAAAGACCTTAAATTGTAACAAGTTATTTGCTGTTGTCTACCATTGAGGAGAGAGTAGTTTATCACCCCAGAAACTGAGTCAGGATTCCTTTTTCTATAAACAGGATTCTGGAGCAGGAAGTCGGTAAGTCTGGGCCTTGACAACATCATCAGAACAGGAACACGTTTGTCAGCATTTCTCTCCCATGCGGGGCGGCTTCTGAAATTGGTGTTTTGTTTATTGATTTCTAAATCTAGAACAGTAGTAGGCATGGAGAAACCAGAGCCTCAGAATACTTCTCTTGGGCTGATCTGAGCTATATATGTAATTCGTGTAGCCAGTCATTTGCTATGTGCTCAGTACCGCAAGAACAAAGTGGGGTACACAGCAATCTTAGTGCAAGATTCAGAGTTATTCTGAAAGTGTTTTTAAGTACAATTGTTCATATTTTGTTGAAAGCACATGGACTACTTTGATGTTTATAAAAACCACAAAACTAAGCCCTGAGAAGCAAAACACAAGGCACTGAAGATGCAATTTGGGAATAAAAACACGAAACTCGATCTCTCCCCAAATGTGAAGAGCATAAAGGAGCAGGAGTTTCTCACCAGACGCGGGAAAGGCACACAAAGAGAAGTCTGTTCTCAACACTTCATCCATTTGGCTGTTGAATGGCCAGATTGACTTTTTACGTTTTCTTAGGTTTTGTAATACTTGGCTCACGATAAAGTGACTTTTTCAGTGTCGTTTGTACCACTGGGATGGGGAAATATCACTCACATGTTCTACATAATCGCTTTTCCATCTTTTAGTCCTTTAACCCTCTCTCGCCTGGTATGGTGTGCCCTGGCCCGGATCGTAGCAGCCATCTCCCTGGCAGGAGCTCGACAGGCTGGCGTACAGAGCTGGCACAGACGGGCGCTCTCTCTGAGCTTAAGGATTTGGGAGGTTTGTGTATTCTGAAGTTGCTTTTTTACTTGCAGTTCTGATCAAAGGCCTGTCGTCCCTTCATCGAGGTCCAGATTTGCCTTCGCCGTGTCTGTGCTGGACCTCGACCTCAAACCCTATGAGAGCATTCCTCATCAGTACAAACTGGACAGCAAGATAGTCAACTATTATTCAAAGACTGTACATGCCAAAGACAACGCTGTGATGTCGACTCGGTTCAAGGAAAGTGAAGACTGCACATTAGTTCTCCACAAGGTCTAACTTTTTTCCTGCAGTGTCTTTGAAACTTGAACATAGAATGTGAAGATTGAATGATAGAGCTATTTTCTGTTGTGTTGGCTGACTTTTGGTTGTGAATGTTTTTGCTTTTAACCCCTGTTGAGGTGGGATTGCCTCTTGGAGACATGAATTGAAGAGCACTAGAAACATCTTCCAGGACAAGGAATGTAGGATGTGAGTGCTATGTCCCAGGAAGCTGCTCGCGTTCTTAAAATGGAAGTGTCCGTTAAGCCCTGGGAAGACATTCTGGGGAGTTCTTTCTTCCCAACCAGGGTTCATGTCTAATTCTCTAATATGAAAAGCCTTATTATAAGACCCAAGGTTTGGATCTGCCACCACCAGACTCCTAACATAGAAAACTTGAATGTCACATACATTTTACAGTTTGGACTTTTAAGAAAACATGGCTACTACTGGAACTTACCCCAGCTGAGTTACTTGGTCACTTTTTTGGTGCAAGCCACACACCAACACAGGTTTTTAGATGGTTCCCTGCTGCAGAGCATGATCTCCTGCTTAGTGTGGATGGTGGTTCTGAGCGGTCTAGACTCAGGGTCCCCGTGGAGGTGCCAAAACCCATGGCTCTGTGGAGGGTCAGCAGGGAGCACGAGACTCAGGTCAGGATGGACACCACTCACGCAAGCATTGACATTTTTTTTTGCTTTACGATTTTATCTTTAGGGGGAGATAAGGTGTTCTTTCCCACTTGAAATTGCTGCTGTAGGAGCTGGAAGTAGAGCTGTAACTCGCTGAGCTGCTCTGGCCGGGTCAGGGCAGGTGTGCCTGACAGCTCCGTGCTTTTCTGGCACTCTGGTGTTTCGGGTGGCCGAGGAACGACTTCTCCCTTCCACCCAGACTGAACTCCTCCCTCAGGTTTGCCTTGAGACCTGTTGGGTTTGAGGGCCCCCTGGCCTTGCCTGTCCCCCTGCTGGGGCCAAAGGCCCTGCTTCCAGAAGATGAACGACTCCTGGCTGGTGCCGAGAGGGTTCTTGTTGGGGTCACCAAAGTGTACCCGGCTGCTATGAAAACTGTTGGGAATTTTGGCTTCAGTTTTTTATTCTATGGTAGGTTGTACAGACTGATTATTTATATCATCATTTTGAGGGACTAATGAAGGCTTACTGTAACATAATATTAGCAAAACCATGGAATTGTATAAAGATACTACATGAAAAATAAGGAAAATATTTTGCTGATTGTAAATTTTTGTGGGAAATTTTGTGATAACTTGAGAATTACACTTGTTTGAATTAAGCCAACTCTTCTAGAATTTATTAATTCTGTCCTAATATTTACTTCTAATTTTATTCTACACTCAGAGGTGCAAAAAAGATATGCATTTGGACACTTTTACCGTTCTCTTCCGATTTTGAATGAAATCTCGTACGTATGTGTCGTGTGTGCTGGGATGGGGGCTTTGGAGACTCCACTTAAGCGATGTGTGTGGAGTTCCTGTGCTCGTGGACAAGCTGTGGGCTCTGGAAAGCGTGGAGGGAAGTCGCTGTGAGTCGTGTTTTGACCCGACGTAGTCTGTTGTGGCAGGGCTGGGGCAGTATCACTCAGGATGATTTTGCTGGCAGTCATGGCATGTGAAAGACTTGGGGTCCTGGGTTCAAGTGTACACACAAGGGAGCGTCCCCTGTGGGAGGTGCTCTGGAACCTGGCCCCTCAGGGAGGTGGGCTGGGTGCTGTGTCCTCCCCGGGTGCGAGAGTTACTGCCTAGCACGGGACCCAAATCTGGCTGGACTAGCACAGGATGAAAACACTCTCTGTTTGGGGGAGAAGAGAAAGCAGTCGGAGTGCCCCATTCTAGATGGCCTCGAGGAGCCCTTGAACCCAGCAGGTGCTGCGGATGCATCTCTGGCCCTGCCTTGAACCTGCCGCTGCTGCTTTCTCAGCCTTCATGGTGGCCCTGACTGGTTTGAAACAATGTGCTTTCACTGAGTTGAACATAATGAGCGACTCCTGTGTTCACCAAGGTCACGGTTGTCACAGCGTGTCTGAGACTATCCATGCAGCACTCAGACTTGGTGGATCTTCAGTGAAGGACCCCATGTCCTTTGTGCCATGGCTCCATGTGAAGGGAACAATGCTGTCTTTGCTGTCTTACGGCATTTCTTTTTTTAAGCTAATGGCTCCACGTTTTTGTGGAAAACCAGGAAAAGTGTCAGGACTTGCTGAGATGCTGTGATTGCCTCCCAGTGCCACTTTGCAGACCAGGGGGAGAAACGAGGCTCCGCAGGCAACGGCCTCGAGAGCCCGCAGGTGCCAGGAGATGGGAGGCTTCTCCCAGCCCGCCCGACAGCAGACCCCGTGTGGGGACGCAGCTCCAACCCGCACGCCCTGGGATGGACGGCCACTCTTCGTACATTTTCTCAAATGTTAAGCTTATTTTAAAAAAACACACTATACATGTTACTTTTATTTGGCATTTTATACTTAAAATTGCTGTATTTATTTTTCATGTCATGAGAGTATATATCATGTGCCATAACTGCATAGACAGCATGATTTAAGGGTGTGGTTTCTAAGTGGAAAATAGCAAATGTTTATATTCAATAAAATTGTGTGCTTTTAAGTGCAGCATCTTATTCCTACATGTTCCCTGTTTTGGAACTAGTTGTTTTCCTCTGTGCAAAGCAATTTTATCAGGCTTTCTAGAGCAGCTTCTATGCCAAGCACTCCTAGCAGGGTTCGGAAGCTGAGAGGAGCAGTTTCTATGACTCTGTTCTTGTCCAGTTCTAGGGCTGCAAAGAAAACATAAAACTGGGTAAGAAACTTCAAGTTGGTGGCTTCAATGTTTACTCTTGGTGTTGGCCTCCCCAAGACCCTTCCCTGCTCTTGACTGGCCACCTGGAACAGGAAGTGCTGGAGACAGGACAGGGAGGATATGGGTGGACCTTCACCTGCAGCTGGACGCAGAGAGAGGATGTTCCCTTGTGCATTCAGTCTGGAAGGCCTTGGGATGGGGGTAATCACCTCTCATATGGTCTTTGAGTGATTATTAATAAAAATATTTTTAAAACTGATGTACAAAATACACTACTAAGATTTTCAACTTTTGATTCTTGCCATGTGAAACCAGATGACATACGTAGTTTTGCTCTGTCAGGCACATTGAGAAGTCACTTAGAACACCCATACCCAGAGTCCCTACCTCGCCGTGGGACTTTAGTGAGAAGATCTAGCTTTGGTGAAACCTTCCCTTCTTCATCTATTTTTATCTTCCAAATAATTAATAATTCAAACCTGAAAAAGAGGTAAAATACATCATTAAGTGTTTTTTAAAATTTGAAAAATTAAACTGTTACAAGCACCTAGTTTCTTATCTGTCTATGCTGGGTTCCCTTGCTCCTAGAGACATGTACGCACAGAGGAAGAAAAAGTATAGTCAGTTACACAGGAGAATGGAAATTAGAACCACAGTAAGATACTGCTTTGTTTCCACTACATTGGCAAAAGTCAGTACGACAATCCAAGTGAAGTACAGCATGCAGAGCAACAGGAACTTATAAATTACCAGTGGGAATATAAATTGATAAACTACTTTGAAAATAATCTGGCACTGGTAGAAAGCTGAACACACACCTGCCCTATGACCCAGGAATTTCATTTCTAGGTATACGAGCCCAAGAGAAGCTTGTGTGCTGTGCCAAGGGGCAGGGGCTGGCATGAAGAACCCAAATGCTCAAGACCTGAAAAATGCAGAAAGACATTTTGGTGTATTCATCCACTAGGAGATGAGCAGTGAAAATGAACTGCAGCTACATGTGACACCAGAGGCGGCTGATGTTGACGAAGGCTAGTCCCAGAAGCCTGCTGAACAACCACACTATTTTAAGGCTTGAAAATTGAAGTTTTTAGGCATTCATACATGAGTCATAAAAGTACATTCTGATAGATGTACACGCATGCACAAAAGTAAGTGGATGACAAACAGTACATGTGGATGGTGGCTCTGGGCAGAGCATGGGACAGGGAGGTGCCCGGGGCCAGCAAGGACTGGCTGTGAAGCTGGAGCCCTGAACCTGCTCTCCCCAGTTCTTTCGATTGCTTGGCTTCTTGGGGGCTCTCCACTCACCCTGGCTCACCCCCTTCCATTTGTGAAATCACAGTGTTCACCCACATCTCCACCTTCTGGTCACTCTTCCTTGGCCTGCTAAAGGTGCTATGTGAACCTGTCACCCACTGGCCCTGGAACAGATAAGCATTTTCCTCCTGCAGCCCAGCACTTTCTCCCAGGCTCCGTATCCTCTCTGAGGTAACGTTTACAGAGCGTGGTCCACCCCAATCCCTTCCAGTGGGGCACATATCTGGTGTGACTCCACTGATTTCTCCAACTGATGATCTTTAATTCTTGGTTGGTGGTTTACATTTATCTTCTATTTCTAGTCTTTGCTTTAAGAGGAAATGGGGGTCCCACGGTGCCTGTGCACACTCACCCCGGCCGGTTGGCACTCCGGATCCCCATGCAGTGGGACGCGGCCCCTTCCAAGAGGTGCACGGTATCTGGGTACTTTTCCTGTGTGGGGAGAAGAAATGGTTACAGACAGATCCACGGGGCAGGAGCAAGGGGCAATGGGGTGGGCGCAGGGACACCGTTCCAGGTAACTGCCTGAAAATTAGAGTCCGAGTATCACACGCACCACCTGATGGCATGAACTGCCGCCTGCCCTTGCAGTGGCTGGCCCACTGCAGGTCTCCCCGTGGCCACACAGCCTCCAGGCTCCCACAGTTATCACCTCCCCCAACACTGACACTTTACACAACCACCATACAACTTTATTCCAGTTGTACCAGATTTTCCATGCTCCTCCCACCTGGGACAGTTCCTTGGTCTGTGGAAGACTGGTCAGGTGACTCCCCAAGCTAAAGGACTGTTTTACTCAGACAGTGTTAGCATCTGACCTTAAAAGCCTTTTGAACTGAGGCTTTGAAGGCTATGGCCAGCCCGTCACAGTGGACACTCCTAGTCCATCCTCAGGACACATGCAAATAGTCCCCAAGCCCACGCATCCTTTCTGACATGGGCAGGACACTGCCCAGGTACCCAGACTGTGCCAGGTGGAGGCACCTGGCTCCCACTGCAATAAGGGAAAGTGCATGCTTTGGTAAAAGCTTTATGATAAGATCATATACCATTTTAGAGTCAAAAACATTGTCTAAAACAGGGAAATAATGCAGAATTTCACTAATTCCTAGGCTTGCAACTCTAAGGTTTGTTTTCCCCCATATAATATGATAATTTTGGGCATATTTGCTTGTTTCTGAGGGAGCCTCTGGCATACCAGAACTGACACATTAATTTGGATCATTATAACAACAAACAAACAAATAACAAAGCTTGCTTTACAGGAACCTGAACAGAAGCTACATATTCACAACTGGTAAGAGTATAATAGTGGCCCCATCTTCTCAGTTTTTAAAAACTGTCTTTTTGTCTGCTCTTGTGAGAACAGGTTGCAGGGGTGATGTGACATACTTGTACCATAGGCTCCACCATGAGATGTTGGGTTCCCAGGGCCAATCTTTGAAAGACACTCTGTCCTTTCTGCCCTCTCAGAGCACCTGATGTAGAAATGGAAGCCTGAGGACGATGCTTAGGCAGATGCAGTCCCCACCGTGACCAAAACTGCGTGGCCTCCCCACGCCTCATGGAAAGAGAATGAGGTGAGTGAGGTTTCACCTGAGAAATGTCGGCCTGACGCCCTGTCAGAGAACACAGACAAGGGAACACGGCTGAATTTGTGGATGGCAGAGCCTCTTTAGGCTGCAGATACTTGCCAGATTGAACCAGATTAGCTGTCAAATGAGGTTGTATGGGGACAAAGACATGTCACAGCTTTTAAATCAACCAGCCCCTGTATCATGAGCTGTTGCCAGTATGGGAGGCAGCGCCTCGCGCACGCAGACCCAACAAAGCGAGGACACGTCCAGATGCCAAGCTGAGCTGAGCCAGGCGGGGGTTGGGGGGAGGCTGGTTTAAGCTTACAGACAATTACTAATTTCAGCAAAACAGTTTTGATGAGAAAATATATACCTAAGTGGAAAGTGCTGGTTGATCTTTAAACCACAGTCTCTTCTAAATGAATCATGACTGTATGAGGAACTTGAAGGAGAGCATGTGAACGTGGCAGTCTGGCTTCCAGGCCGTGCTCAGCGGCCGCACTTGGGACTCCTGTGACAGCTGGGGCCTAGGCCAGCTCCAGCGTGGGGCCCGAGGCTCAGCCTCTGAGCACAAGGGAGCAGATGGAGCAGATCTCCGCCTCCAAGCCTGTCCTTGTGAACAACAGGAGAGTTTAAATTAGATGTTTTCACTAAAAAAATTAAAGTGTACTTTACTCCCTTTAGTTTTTTAAAATAAAGTCAAAGGTAGAAATGCTGACATTAGGAAGTCGTCAGGCATCAGTATGTGTTTCTGGAGAGCTTTTTAGGGATTGTGTGCAAAGTCTCCTCATACAAGTTAATACTGTTGCTCCATTTATCCAGCTTCATTCCCTTGTCTGGTAACCTCAACCATTCAGAGCACAGCTCAGAAGGGAGCAATTAAAGGCTGATGAGCAGCCTGGATGGACAACAGAAAGAATGGCAGCGTGGTTAACCATCCCTGACAACTAGAAACACAAAGGGCGGGTCTCACTGACACGAGTGTACAGGCGGCTTTGAAGGAGAAGACAGAAAAGTTATGAAAAATGATATGACTAAATACAAAGTGGGCTTGAGGTCATTTGGCATAAAATTAGCACATTTCACAAAGATTCAACGTTTCACGTTACTATAATTGACATTGATAAAAGATGACCAAATAAGCAAGAAAGATTTAAGATGGACGTAACTCTGATAAGGCAGAGATATATACAATATATTTTCAAATACTTTACACACACAGTTAACTGGAAAACTGTAAACATGATCTGGAAAGCACCTTAGATGCATCACGTTTTGCCATCAACATAACTGAGGCCCAGAGAAGGGAAGCACTTGGCCGGGCTCTTCCTAGTGCCCCTTGGTCTGCACCCTGAGAGTGCTGGTGTGTAAAGGACTGAAGGGGAGGCTGTGCTTCAGGATGTAATCAGGAAGGTCGGATGCAGGGCGGATGTGGGGAGGGCTCGCTGCTGGCCAGCACAGGCGCCTCCCTTCTGGAGCCCCCAGCCTGCCACGGCAAAGCCGCCCTAGCGACTGAGGAATGCTGAGGCAGGGATTCAAACGTGTGTGTTCAGCTGCTCGCCACATGCAGGGAGTCTGCACTCAAGAACCCTCCTGGAGTGCATGATGGAGACTGGCGGCTGTGAGAGTGCGGGCAATCTGACATCCAGCCCGACTTTACACCTGAGGCCCACGGTGCTGCTGCCATGGCTGCGGGGTGCCAGTCCAAGGGGAGTACAACTTTTAACAAAGCATGACAGAAAGTCACCCTTGTGTTCTGTTTCAGTGCAGTGCCAGAGAAACGACTACATCACTTGGCCCCTCCGCTGTTTTCCACTTAAACAAATGGGAACCCTCGCTTTCTCCCTGCCCTGTCCCACCGCCGCGGCCACTCCCAACTCCATCCTTGCCTTCTCCCCACCGCCACTTGCTGCTCTGTGGGAGTTCCAACAGGGGGCGATGGGACTTGGTGTATAATACATCTTGAAAGAATCACTCACTGTTCCCAGTTTGGGGGCTCTTATTAATAAACATTTACAAGTAATTTTTGTGTGGACATAAGGGAGGTGGGCGGGGCCAGGACACACAGGCTCGTCCCCAGAGCCTAGTCTGATGTCTGTTTGGAAAGGATCACACTGGCTGGGGCGAGGTGGGCCAGGTTAGGGAGGAAGCAGAGAGACCCTGTGGCCAGAGTGATGGTGGGGTGGCCTCAGTGTGTGCTGGGGGAGGGGTGGCAGTGCTTGCTGGATGTGGGGCATGGAGAGCTCCTGGCCTTGGGGCAAGGGTACGGATGAGGTGCTATTTGCCCGGTGAGCAAGGTGGGTGAGCAAGGCAGGACAGGTTGGTTGGGATGATCAGGGCTGGGGGTGCAGCCAAGAGGGGGTACCACAGCTGCAGGAAGTGTGCAGAAATGACTGGAAGGGGCAGTCGGCAAGGGCGGGCTTGGGAGCGGGTGGGCAAGGGCATCTGCTATTATCTGCTGAAATCAGCAGAGATGTGTCTGTTGGGTCTGTTGGACTTGGCAACGTAGGGTTTTGGTGGGTGGCTTCACACACAAGACTTCTGAGACAAGTGCACTAAACTTCAGAAAGGTTTAGAAATGCCTGCAGCACGAGCACTTGGAAAAACAATGACTTGCCTTGTTTCAAAAAGAAAACTAACAGATGTGTAGTCTGTGCAGACACTGGTCCAGGTTCTTCACATACATTATGTGTATGTTCTTACATGTGTTAGATAATCATGTTATTACAAGTGAACAGGTATTGCTGGGGCGCTGGGGCCAGCGCAGCAGCTCAGCCGCAGACCACTCAGTCCGGGTCTAACGCCACGTGTCTAGGCCAAGGTGATGCTGGGTCAGGAGCTACAAGGAAATGATACCACGTGCGACTCTGTGAGACACAACGGCACCACCGTGCTCTGAGGGGTGTCCTGAGGCCACTGTCCGCCCCCTGCCTGAGCCCCCATGACAGTTTGAGGCTGCACCAACCATAGTGAGGGTCGCCAAAGGGGGTTCTCTGTTTCCATCATTCCTTCTGCATCTGTGGTCGGCTTTCTAGCATCAGAAAGAGCTCTTCCTTCCTTATTTGTCTATAGTATCATTACTGACTCACGGTTACTCATGTAGTCCACAGGCTGTAACCTGTGAAGATCACTGCTGGTTGTGATGTGCAACCCCGCGCCCCCGGGTACGAGCCCCTGCAGGCTGCTTCTGACACACCTCCAGCATTCTTTGAGGCCTTTCCATTCTCTGGCAGCACAAGCTGTTCTGGGCTCATTTTGTACTTGCCCGGCTCTGGATTCAAAGGAGCCAACAATATTTACAAACCAGGGCCTGGGCTCATTGCTCCTGGAGTTTCATTACTTCTAGAACCTCTCGGTGGAAAGAGCCAGGAAAGACACACTGGTGTGCACATACAAGAGCACACCTACAGCCACTCCACACTCATATTAAAAACAAACAAGCACGAGCTCCCCCGGACACCCCGGTCCACCTCCTTTCCATGTCTATAAATCGCTTTGGCAACCGTGAGAGACCCGCCTCCCTTCTGTGCTCAGTGTATTTACTTGTTTCATCAGTCAATTTACAATCTCCAAGAGTGCCTGCCACCCCCCTCACAGCTGCTTCCTCTGCGGGCACACAGGCGCCTCTGCAGAGGGAAGGAAAGGAAGAGGGCAGGAAAGAGCCTTCTCTTAAAAATCTAAAAATATGTACGACATAGAGCTGACACAATGCAGCCATCCGTTTGACACTAAGAGATTTTTCTGGGCTGAATACCGGGATAGGTACCTTGGTCCTTTTGCTCAGAGCGTGTGTGGCGGGTAAATGAGGACCCACAGCCCTGTGGGGGAGGTGAGACAGGGTTTTCAGACTGTCGCCAGCTATAACAAGGGAAGGAGTAGCTATTCTAGGGCAATTCTGGAGAAGAAACACTTTGTATCATCACAATCATTAAGTAACAGAACCAACCACTGGCAGCACCAGAAGCCCCTTTGGAAATTTCCTGACTAGCACGACCACCAGAAGAGACAGCATGCACGCTGACACGCCATCCAGTTGAAAGTTTAACAAAACCCACAGGCCACAAAGCTGGACAAAAGGTGCCTGACTTTTAATAATCTTGATTACACAAAGGATGGAAAGACTGCAATCCCAAGTCTAATTGTGTGGACTTTTAACCAGTTATTCTAGACTATTTATGTTTTTGAAGGGAACATTTCCATGAAGTGATACAAACAGAACTGAATGAAGTTGCTATGTTGCCGAATTACCTCCTATAAACCACATTACCCTAACTTTCCTGGACGCGGTCCTAAGGATCAGAGAGACGCACACAGACCCGGCTACGTTCGTGTCTGCACCAAGAGTCGTTCGCTTGGTTAAAAAAACGAGAGCGCAGCAGTTCTCTGGTCTGACCCTGTGTGGGGTGCAGAAGTCAGAGATCAGATGCCATCAGTGGATGAATGTGGGTGTCCAGGAAAGACTCCTCAGGGGACCAGCACTGTAGGAAGCATCTCAAAAATAACTGGGAACAGCTGAGGAGCTCTGTTAAAAATATTGCTTGTCCGGAGGGAGTTAAAAAATGTGTCCTAAATGTTGCTTAGTAAAACAAACAACCAGAAAAACTTCTATTCCAAGCCCATGGTGGGTCATAAACCTGGGAAAGTTGGAATGTCATCACAGCACTTTGCTACAGGAGCAAAAACACAAACCTCCCCAGAAGGGAGGGTGGCCTGGCTCAGTCCGGGTGTGACTTGTGGTCATCCTTCTGGTACTGACATCCCAGAACCCTCTCGGGGGCTTGTGCCAAATGTTCTCCATGTGCCCCAGCCCCTGTGGGGCAGCCCTGCCCTCAGCACTTAGCTAATCTCCGGATCTTTGCAGAACAGACCCAGCTGGGAGCGCTGCGTGGCTTCTGTCCTCCCTTCACCCAGCTTTCCTTGTTTGTATAGACTTGTGAAGAATCAGGGAACCTCAAGAGCTGAAAGAGACCTATTTACTGGAAATATATTCCAACAGCATTCTTAAAATGAAGACTTGGGGAATTTTAATAAACAACATTGCAAGCATGAATAATTGGCTTGTATCACCAGAAAGAGAGAACCAGAGCAGGGGACAGCAAATGACAGGCTGCAGGCCAAATTCCACACCCCCTTCTTTTTGTATGGAACCTCAAACTAAAAATGGTTGGAAAAGATTCAAAAGATTTCATGACATCAAAATTTCATGAAATTCAAACTTCAGTGTCCACGATAAAGCTCGACTGGCACACAGCCACCTCATTCATTAGGTACATACAGTCCATGGCTGCTCTTGTGCTATGACTCAGAGCTTAGCGGTTGCACAGAGATTACACGGCTGCAAAGCTTAAAACAGTTACTCTCTGGCCCTCTGCAGCAGTCACAGACCCTGACAGACGAGGGGAGGTGGGTCCCACTAGTCCCTTGGGGGAGACTGTGGAGCTCCAGGTGGTTGGGATGTTCATGAGATGCAGACAAACCAAGAGAGAGGCTGGAGGTGGCCTCAGGCTTGGGGGGAAATCAGACCACGTTTTGTACATGAAGAAAAGTTTGGTGGGAACACATCATATTTTTAATAGTGTTTTCTCTTGGGAAGTGACCCTGGGAAACAGAAGTAGAGCAAATTAAAAAACCACCACAGAGACCACACAGTCAGTCCCGGATGGCAAAGCGATAGTTTAGCCAGGGGCTGTCTTTGGAGGGGGTGGTCTGTCCTATGTGGCCTTAGCTCCCAAGCCTGAGATGGACTTTTTTTCTCCTCTTTTCATCCTTCTTGTTTCCAGGACTCCCCTTCAGGGCCCAGTTCAGATGCCTTTTCCGCACTTCTGGATAGTTACAAAATGGTTCTCAAACCTCTGGGGTTAAAATTCCAACAGAAATTCCCTTATTCCCGTAACCATATTTCTTTCTACTTCCTTTTAGTTTTTATTTTGTTTTTTTCATAGTTCATTTTAATTCCATTAACCCAGAAAATTCCTCAACAAAGCCCTCAGTTATTTTATAATTATTTAAATTTCATTTAACTGTTGTTTGTAGTCTTTGATGGTCAAAAGGATTTCTGTCTTGGGAGACAGGAAACAGTGCTGGCTGGGGGGACAGGATGGGATGCCCTGTCTCCTCATCTTGTTCCAACTGACCCTTGTGCACATAGTGTGGGGTGACACCCAGTACTGCCTTTTCCCACGTCATGCATCACATCACACCCTCAAAGAAAACCAAGACATGTTATTTCTGCACTTAATTTCTCCCTCAGGGCACATCTTCTGCATTCCCAACCTACACCCACTCTACAGCAATTGCTCTCCCTTTGCTAGGGTGATTATAGAAAGAAGCTCCAAGGAGCAGGGACACTGTGCTGGGGTGTGGGGAAGAGGCCAACTTGCCCTTGCATGCCCACATCCTCCTCTTCTCAATCAGGGACCTATGGGAGGGGAGTTGGGGGTGTTGCTGGTGTAAGAGTCGGCCCCTGCCCTCAGCCAGCCCAGACAGACAGAAGCCCTGTGACTTCATAAAACCCACATACCCAAAGAGCTCCATCTCAAACCAGTGTGAAAACAACCCTTAGCACTTTTTAGGAACTCAAGGGCGGAGAGATTATAATGTGAAAGTATGGCTATAAACACCTTGTCTAGAAAATGGAACTAAAAGAAGAAACAAAGGGATGTGGAAATCCTAAAAATGAATAATATAACTTATAAATGTAATTCTTTTTCACATTCCAATTTTAGAATGGAAAGAGGGGAATTATGTAAGCCAAATTAGTAATATATATAGCCTAGAAACATGTACCCTGGAATCAATCTAAACACAAATGTACCCTTAAAAAACCAATTTCCCCTTAAGATTACTGGAGAAAACAAATATCACTTCAGATGAGAATATAAGTATAGCAGTAGTTTTGTTTTTAAGATTGTCATTTGAAGCTAATCATGTAGCAACTGTATGCTTTGAAAAGTAATTGAATTTCTTCCTAGACCACTACTGTGAAAAGGTGAGCCAAGCTGGTTTATTTTTAAATAGTCAGAAATGATAATTAAGAAGCTAAATATATATATACATACTAATGTAATGATAAATACTAGAAACTCTTTAGAGATAATTTCACAGTTTTCTCTATGTAATTATTAATATTTAATTATAACTGATAGTGAAAGTAATATTTAAGATATACACTGGAAATTTTATCATTACTAAGGTTTAAACTCTCATTATTTCATAAATCTTAAAGTGATGCTATCCAAAAACATTGAAATTTGGTTATAATTTAAAGTTATGGTCTGATTTAATTTTTTTTCATGGAATAACAGATATTTTGAGATTGGTAAAGTCTTCAGGTTCTTTTTCACAAGATAAGTCACTTCTACTCCCATCCCACGCCCTTCACCTTTGCAGGCCCCATGTACCCAACAAGCACCAGCTCAGTCAACCCCCACAGCAGTCTTATGACATCTTTGATTATAATGCTCATTTTAATGAAACTAAGGCTCAGAAAAATTAAGATACTTGCTCATGATTACACAACTAGTAAACTGATTCACATCTAAGGCCAACAGATTCCAAATCCTGAGCTCATAAACATTCTACTACATAACATCTCTAAGTTCAGATATAGTTGTAATGTTAAGGTCAAGTTTTATTACAATCAATTTGTAATAACATACTTTAGTGCTGGTGACTGACTATGGTGGTAGCAGCAAAAACATTTTTGTTGGGTAACAACTGCCACTGAAAAGTTTGCTCATCCATTCCCAATCTAGTGCCAGGTATGAATAAGCCAAGTCTCAACCTTAAAGAGCCCTGATCTAGTAGAGGAAACTTCCTGGGCCGTATTTTTTTAATTAAAACTCCTTAGTTTTCTTTCTAGAGGAAGGTTATTAAAAAGCCATGGCAGGGGCCAGGCGCGGTGGCTCATGCCTGTAATCTTAGCACTCTGGGAGGCCGAGGCGGGTGGAT